>JAAGNO010029352.1:66746-97075 GCA_033439905.1 Ceryle rudis
TCTAAAATGTTATTGTTTCATTTGTACATGTGAGTGACTGTGGCAAAACTGCTCAACAGTTTGCTGTGGCTAGGGCAGAAGCTGCACAACAAGGAAACACTGGTCCAGCTAATACTTTAACCACTGAACTTGACTCTCCTTTAGTAATCTTAAATAATAGTAAAATAAATAAATAAATAAATAGATAGATACATAAATAAAAAGGAAGGGAAAGGAAAAGGAATGTCTAAATGTCCAAGACTCAAGAGGTTACACGAATATGGCTTTCAAAGAAGTGTTTCTTTTCTATTAAATCCCGTAGTGAAAAAAATGGCAGGTGAAATGTACTTTGAAAACATGGCCTAAGAGGGATTTTAAATAGTCAAAGACACAATAATACGTTACTAGAACCCATTGTCACAATACAGCATTCAGATCAAGAGCTTAGCAGGAATTAAAAAAGGATTAAACCTTTATAAGGATAATGAGAACATCCATAGTGACTTTAGATGGGATATAAAATAATATTTTTAGGAAAGAAATACAGGGATTCCTCAGGGCAAAAGTGAACCATTAACTTACGAAGTTAGGAAGAAACTGCATCAATAGAAAAATTATTGTCCAGTTTGTAACTTGTAGAGGATGCCATTAGAAACAGGAAAACATTGTAGAAGACCTATTGGTCAAATCCATTTTGACAATTTCTACCCTTAAGCCATGGCTATTAATACATTTTACTCCAGCAGTTTGAATATTGGCGTACAAGTTCACTTCGTTTCTACTAGTATAATCAGGATCTTACAGAATTTCCTAAAAACAAATAGGAGTAAACAGAAGTGTATATTCAAAGCAGTAAAATTAAACTTAATTTCGCTGAAAGAAGAAAGATCAAAATCTCATTAACCTTTCCATTGCTTGACCCGCACCTGCTGACTAGCTCATTTATAGTCACTTCTTGTCTCAATACCTAGACCTCAATTCAAAAAAGTTTAAATTAAACTTTTAAATGAAACGCATCAAAACCAGAACTTACCCTATCAAACTTTTAATTATATTTCCCTGTGGTTTCGCTAATGATATGTTCTGGAAATTATTATACAGTTCAAATATTTTGTGAATGAAGTCTGCAGAAGAAAAGTGCTTTTAATTAGACCACTTTGCCATGTACACACAGTGTTTATTCAGATGTGTTACCATTACAAAGGTCATAACCACAAGATAGAAATCTTCATACTATGAAGCTGTCCTAATAAACTAATCAGTTCTACCTTTTTTTTTTTTCTTTTCTTTTTCTTCTTTTTTTTTTTTTTGGTCAGGTTTTTGTTTCTGTTTTTCTTCTTCAACTCATAGCATTCCAGGCACAACTTGATGTTATGGAAGTTATTTACATTTAGAGTAGTGCGTAGTCCTTCACAAGAGGAAACTATCTCACTGACTCATAAATCAAGTAAAAAAATTTAAAAAAAATCCTTTGTGTAGTGATGTTTGTAGTAATCAGATTTTGACTGGTCAAATTTTGATTGCTGCTTTTAACAGCAGAAGCTGTTAATGCAGGGGTTGTGTTTGTTTTGGTTTAGTTTTTTGTTTGGTTTGTTGTTTTTGTTTTTTTTTTTTTTAAATTTGCAACAACTATTTTGGTTTAGATTCACTAGCTTAAAAATCTCAAATCCATTTTCACAGTTCGTATAAAGCTCACTGTACAATTTCTAGCACAGCAAGAAGAAACTCAATAGATAAGTAGAGAAAATTATTTTGAAACTAAGTCAGCATTTTTAAGGAATTTGATTTATAAAATGCAATTCTTTTGCCTTCAGTAAATCCTTGAAAGTCATTATGGCATTTTTTTTTTCTAGTTAACTTTCTTCAGTATGCCTGGTGATGGAAATAGCTATTTACAATATTTAAAGTAGTTTTATAAATGCTATAGGAAAAATATAGTTTCCTTTATTTCTCTGGTACTATTTTTCATTAACATTTTGGTACACAAGAAAATGTATTTTTGAAAAGTAAAACAGGATTATAGCAACTAAGACCAGCCTTGAATGAAAAACAGGGAAATAAATATGAACAAAACAACAGCTCTGTTATGACTGCACCACAGGACAGCTACAATTTTATCTTACAGGAAGCCAAAATACAAATTCTATAGGAAGTCGTGGTCTGGAGACGTTCAAACACTGTGGCTTTAACTTAATTTGGTGTTCTTTTCCATTCTTCTTTTGGGGTCACAGATGCTGAGAAAAATCTAGAGCAGTCCTGAGGCTCCTCTGAATGACAGACACCCGTAGGGTGTCCAGGAGACACCAGGTCTGCCTGGATGTGGCTGCAGAGGGGTGACACCCACCCAGCAGTTCACACGAACAGCATGAGAAAATCAGAGAAGAGTTGGTACGGAAAGTTTTCCATGTGATTTCACTGCTAAATGTGAGTCTAGACTCCTCTGTTATGACAAACTGACTGAATATGGGGTCTGGTAGCTCTTTATCATCTCGGTGACTGCTTACAGCTGGAGGGACTATGTTTTTTCTTTGAATAATGGCAAACCAAAGAACAAAGCCAGGGAGGACTGGTGATGCTAGCACTGTGGGAGAGGAATAGGCTGTATTACTGTTGCTGCTGCTATTACTAATTTATTTAGCATCCAGACTAGAATGTAGCAAGGAGTCTTCTGTCACATCATTTTTTAGAGCCAGACACCAGAGAGATGGAAGTTAAACAAATTAAAAACCTGTTCATTGCCCTGGGCATGTTTTACTTTGTCATTTGGTTCAGTTCATTTCAGCATTCTACTTTTAATGGCTCACTTAGTTAAACTTGAACTTATGACTACTGTTACTACTTCTAATAAAGGCCTGTTTTGTGAGGGCTTCATTACTGTTGCCTCGGGATAACAGCTGCTAATTTGTTTTATTACTGTAATATATTTTATTTAGATCTTTCTCTTAAAAACCTCTGGCTGTGGTGATTGCAGTCATTGTTTTCCTCTCTAATAGTTAGTTTGCAGAGCTGGCATAGCCTACAGGACATTGTATGTGGCAGGACTGTGGACTGATGAGTCAGATCTACAGACACTTCCCATTTATACCACAGGCTTGCTTCCTGACTTTGGCAAAATAATTTCTTTTCCTCCTGTAAAATACAGGCACAGGAATACCTACATCCCCTGAAAAGGGCTTAGATGCCTGCTGATGAGCAGTGCTAGAGAAGAGCAGCCTATTTTCTAGCAGAGCTTATTCACCATTGCTGGATACCACTTGCACACTGGAGCAAATTCACTGTACAGTTATTGAGGATTTTCACTGGTGAACACTAGAGTTAGAGGTGTAGAAGGCAAATTCAGTTCTTATCTGGACTTGTGCAATGATTACAAAGTACTGCACTGTTATCATGCTGCAGTTAATCAGATTATCTTGGATGTAACTGATAGAGGGACCCATATTTATGGCCCAAGTTCAGAAGGCAGTCTGGGTTCTGAAGTAGTTTTGGCACTTGTGTTTTTCTCTGATGTGCAGTATAAACAGATTACTACTCCCTGATAGACACCCGAAGCTTGGCTGCTCTGGCCGTGCTTAGCAAGCACAAAAGGTTTACTTACACTGCACAAGAGGATCCTGAAGCAGCATAATAGTAAGTGTCCCACAACAATCCCTCCCAGAGCTGCTTGTGTACTTCTCTGCATGGAGCTGAGCTTCTAGCACATCACAGTTTCTCCAGGTCGCAAGATAAAGTTAAGATGTGCATTTTCTGATCCCTTTCTCAGACCAAAGAGATGAGCTGGTCTGCATTTCATATTCTTATACCCAAGTACTGACATACAAATCATGTCTGTTTTAACTTACTACTTCTGCGTTTGGTGCAGTGATTACAATGAAACCAAAACTGACATAATTTCTATGATTAAAATAGCAGAAAAAGCTATTGTTTCAAATTCTCTGTACTTTATCTTAGAATCAGGCTATAAAACAATATTCTAATTACTTTTCTGGATGTCTTATACAAGTAGTAGCCTCTATTATCTAAAGCTGTCCACTGATGCAATTGGGAAAGAAAATATGATTCAAAGAGTTAAGAGCAGAGGAGGAAGACTTTGTAACACTCAACCTTAGATTTGTAACTTAGGCTAGAAGGGAATTATCTTCCTAACATCACTTGCTGTTCATTGGACAGATATAGGTCCCTCCAAAACACTTGGATGAAGCACCTGCCAACTATTCTGCCTAGCACTCAAGTTCTTATGCAGAAAGAAGTGATCCAGTGGGCATTAGTCCCCAGCACATCATCAGGAACAAAATTAAATCTGATCTATGAAAAAGTCTGTCTTGCAGTCAACAAGAAGAGATGAAATATCAACACCTCATAATAGCAAATAAACTTACACTAAGCATGATGGAATCATGCACACTTTAACTAATGAACATAGAGAAAACAAGCTGTAAGTATCCTGTCCAGTGAGAGTCTGGAAACTTAGGTCCATGTCTTAGGAACAGAACATGCAAGAAATTTCCAGTACTTGTTTCCTAAACCTTCTAAACCCCTTTTAGTTAAAGAGGTTGTATCAGTAAACCTGGTGTGCTGAATCTGTGGCTGTTCACCTCTGACAGCTCTGAAAGCCAGGTGGTTATGAGCATTAGGCCACCTGGTTTAGGTAAGTAGTTTTGAAAAGCTGGGTCTCAGTGCACTTTTGGGACAACCAGTTTTGTCATAAACTGCACCACTGACCTCTGCTGAAGATAATCAGTACTGCTCACGTTTTAAAACTGTTCCTTATCAGTAACTGCTACAAAGGATTCCCCCTTCAAGTCAAGCCATAGTGGCTGGAGACTGAAGCTGGAAGGGCTGTTTGGCCAGCAGATCAGGGAAGTAAGGATCATAAGATGGGAGAGAACTACCTGAGCTAAGGGGCAACACTGGCAAAAACCCACTAAAATACACATTTGTCATGGATATATTTATGCCACAAGATGAAATAAAATTCCTTTACTGTAGCCAAAGATGTCTAACTGGATAGTGCTGGCATTTGTGAAGAGGACTGTATTTCATATGCATATGAAGGAGATGCAGTTTGAAGCTTCAGTAAATCCCTTCCAGTCTTATATTCTCGTCTCTGGTTCCACCTAGCATCACAGCGCTTCTTCTGAGGTTAGCTACAATACTAAATAACTGAAAACCTCTTCTTTGTAGAGTTTCTTCTGCTCTACAAATTACTTGTAGTCACCAAACAGCACTGAGAAATATCAAACAACTCTCCTCACAGGTCATTATGAAAACATCTGTAAGACCTTCTACTCTTATTCTGATACAGTGCCAACTTTAAGTACAATTAAAAACTTCATCTTCTGATCCTTCAGTGCAACCTCAAGATTTGTTTTGAGATTCCCAGTTGTCAAACCAGGACATCCATATTTCTCACTGTCATTCTATAGACTGTTCCAAAGTTGGAGCTTCATTATCCCTCATGGAGAATTCAAACTTGGATGTTTCTATGACCAAAAAAAAAAAAAAAAGAAAAAAAAAAGTAAATAAATAAAACCATGATCATATAGTCGATTGCACAGGTTTTCTTTGATTTTATCCAGGACACAGAGTGTGAGAAAGATTCACAGATAAAACAAATGTAAAGGTAAGGTTTAAAACAGTTTTAAGAAGGCAGGCTACACTACAAAGGGAGAAATGGATCACTAAGGAGGAAGGGGTTTTGAGGGTTTCTGTAGGTTAAACTAAATTTGCTCTACTTTGACCTTAATGACTGTTGACATTAATGCACTTCCTTCTCTTCCTTCTACTTCCTCACTCGAAATTCCTTAAAGCTGTTTATCATTCTCTTTCACCCATTTACTGCACCTGCTTCCATCACCACCTTTCTTTTCAACTTTGTTCCTATCCCATTTCCTTAAACAAAGAACGAAACAGGGAATTAGCAACATCTATAGTATGCAAGCATTTTTTTCAACATTTTTTTTTTCTTCACTTTGTGCCCCTGACTTTTCTCCAAGCGACCTGAGTAAGAAGCAGTGTTGAATCCAGAAAAAGCAATTTCCATCACTGAAAACAGCCCTGAAATAAACGTCTGCCATAATACCTGCATTTTGGTCTGCTGGTGTGTAAATTTTTGGAAAAGCAGTAGTAATCTTCATACCCTAGTGAAAGAGGATAAAACAACTCTCTTCCTTGCTCCTCCAGGGAGCTAAAAGAATTTGTCACTGATAAGGAAGTCATTTAGAAGGCATTTCTATGATATCAGTCAGGCTTATAAGCAGCACAGCAGGAATCATATCAAGGAGACCAAAGCAATTAGCAAGCAAAAGTAAATTCCCTGGTGAGACTGAGAGATGACTGAATTCTACTACTAGCTGGGCTATTCTGAAGTTTTGACAGAGTTTTGGCTGGTTTTTTCCTGGTCAGAAAGTCCATCAGATTTACTTTTTAAGAGTGGTAGAAATACAAAGAATATTTGACCATCATAGGCAGTATAATTTAATTGATTCAGCACTGCAGATCCTCCAACACCTCAGGTAATTTAGGACCTGCATTTTGGAGAGTTTAGTATCTCCAAATCCTATTAATTCAATAGCTGAATTGACTAAAATGCTCTGAATCATCCTTAATAGCCAGCATCTCCAGAAAACATTAACAGTAGGGATGTAGGGACCCAAATATATTTAGTTCTTTTCATACTCATTTATTCCTCTGCAAAAGCCTTCATTCAAAGTCTACTTCTCCAATCATTGCAGGATTTGTGATGAATAAAGTTTCTGTATAAGTATGCAATTTTATTCCCAAATATTTCCTAAAATTACTGTTAGTAACATCTAAAATATTCATCACACTGTTGAGGATATTCCTGTATTTGTGATATTTTTTCATTTTTAGTAATTGTTGAAATCAAAATACTTTTTGAGCAATCAATGGATTAATTACCACAGGCAAACTAATTTTGTAATTTAAATGCAGGAACCTCGGGCTGCTCAGTAAGTACACTAGAAACTTTATGTCTAAAGAATGTCACAGCAGAATCTTAGCTCATCTTCCTAATTAGGGATAATACCATGTCTAATTAGGTCCCTTTTCTGCATAGGTCATCCGGGACCTGGACAGAGATGGACGTAAAATGTTGGTCTGCAGTTAGAGTAGAAAGCAAACAAAAATGTGAGAATAAAAGGCAGAAGAAGGAGAGCAGAGGAACAGATCCTTCCAGAAAGAGGGAAAGACAAAACCATGTTTTGCTTGTGCTATGTTTGTTTCTTGATTGGTTTGGTCATAACACTAAGAAATTTCCATCTGTGGTACTGTTATTTGTCCAGGTTTGTTCTATGAGGCTCAGCAGCGAAGCAGAGAGTCCTGAGGTGGAATAGAACATCTGCAGGCTTTTACAAACTTGCTACAGAAAAATCTACAGGAAAGAGAGCAGAGGTGGAATGGCTTGTTCCATCATTATTTATTCTAGACTATATCTTATTATATAACATATATAACATCTGTCACTTTGGCTCCCAGATCTGCGCCTTTTCTACTTTCATACAATCTTGGCATAGCTCTGGCATTATATTATTGGATACTTTTTGAATTCTTCTAGTCTTTTGAGGCCTATTTTTTTATACTTTTGGCTTTTTAAAAGCTAGTGTCTTCGGTTTGCTACTCATCTGCATCCACTAACATCAGAACTCCTGTCAGATCTTCTACTGCTGGATTACTTGCAAATCCAGTGACATAATGTCAATTAAGGATGCCTTAAGGAGCATTTAGGTGCTTGAATCATGCTCATATCCAGGCAGTCAGGACTTCTACAGCCATTTCCACAGGAAGAGTCATCCTATCCACCTTAAGTGTCATATTTTGGTCTATGAGGAACCACTCTTACCCATGCTGCCCTTTCTGGGCTGCCTAACTCTCTCCATCAACCATAGAGCAATTTAGGCTAGATATTTAACTTTTGGACAGAATCAGGTTAAGTAAAATCTAGTCCTTGTCTATCTGTCTGTCATACTGATTTTATTGACATTCTTTGTTTTAGGTGACAGGTTACAGTAAGCTTGCACTGACTTCTCAAGAGTAGAGCTGAAAATTAATGTAGCTTTCTGTTGGTAATCCTTTTATCTAAAATTGCACCCAAAAAATAGCGGTTGAGGCCTTCTTTTTGTATTCAGGACACATCTTACCAAACTATAGAAAACAAACAATTTCCAACTATGTTGAGGTGTTCCTCAACTCTCATGGAAGATCTGTGACAGTTCCATGAATGATGGCATAAATTATGACAATAACTTTCAAGGAGCCTGTTGCTAAACTGCTAAAGCTTCTGAAATGCTATTGAAGTCCTCACCTGATTGCCTATTAAATAATTTTAAAAACCCTAAAATAATACCATGCACTTGGGAATCCATGAGATCATTTGCTATAGTCACTTAACCGTTCCATATGTCTGTTGTAGGATATGAAGTGGTTAAATGTGAAAAATACTATTTCTTTCTAAATCAATGACTAGAACTGCAGATTAAAAAAGAAAAAAAGCAAAAAAAAAAGAAAAAAAGCAGCATTTCCAGGAAGGTATCCCTTGCCTGAGTTATATCCATAGTGTAGCTTCAGTTTGGTGCAGGGATGACCTACTTAGCTTTATCTGAGAGAGCTGAATAATCCACCACACTAGGAAATTTGGTATGTTCCCTATATCTTGTCAAGAAGCAAGGTAAATTAGTCTTATTCCTAGCTTGATGCTGCACAGAAAGACTGTTTCTGGTATCTAAACTAGGTTGTTCAGCACAAATGTAGGAATCTTTCCACTACAATCATTCAAGTTTATTGGTTTTGTACTATTTGAATGACTTCTTTCCTCGGAGATTTCTCTGATATCTTTCTCTAAATAAACAAGACACTTACAATGTCTGCCTATATCAATCTATCTGTGAGTATTGGTGAGATATCTGACATCTGAAGGCAGTAGACACAGAGGTTTTTAAACCAGAGATGAACAGATTATAGCTACTGCAACGGAACTGTTCTATGCAGCATCACCTGAATTGCCAGGGGCTGCATAAGAAATGCCTTGATGTATTTATTAGATGTTGTTTGTGTTAAGAATATATCTCTTGATACTGGATGTAAAAGGTTATTCTGCATCATGTTAATGTGCAAATCTAAAACAATTTGTAAATACCTCAGTCAGACTGACAGATAGGGTTGTTGACAGTGCTGCCGCTGGGGAAAGAAAACCACTGGGTTTATGGAAGGAATTCCTCACGCAGAAAACAATCTGACACTAAAAAAACCTGAACCAGCTGAGGGACATGAAAATGCCTCCAAAATATACCTCTGAGTGCTGAATTGTGTGAAATGATGTCTGCAGAACACTGAAGAAATGCTGCATAGTGAATGGCTTTTAAAACATCACCGCCATAAACATGTCGTGGGCTCTTTTCATCATCACTTCACAACATAACTCAGTCTTGAAAAGAAAGGTGTTTTCAGATTTACACCTGCGAATGCCTAATATGGATAAGTGAACACAAAGAGAGATTATGTGACTGACACAAAAGGGTAAGGCAAAGTTTAAAATGAAGTTGCTTGTTCATAATTTGCCAGTAGCACCGTTGAGTCACATTATGTTCATAAATTGCCCAAGGAATAATCTCTGTTGTAGGTACAAGTTCTGCTCAAGTGTAGCCAGTAGGATCAGCTACAGGGCCACCTTGGCTCTGTCTTTTCTCTAATCCAAAAGAAAACGAAAGCAGAGACAAGGAAAAAAAAGACTCTATGAAATTCTCCAAAGGTGAAAAGTCCCTATAGTCTGATTCCAAAGTCAGATGACACTGTTAGGTCCAATATTAAAAATATTTATTAACGTCAATGTAGTAATTAATATACTGCATATAACTATGTATCTCAGTGTATTAATATGTAACCAATGCATCACTGTGACTACCAGTAGCATTACCAAACTAATTTTCTCTTCCCAGGTATTTTGTTTGCTTTAATTCACTGATGCAGGGTAATGACAGGTCATGCAACACTGTTGTTCAGATCAATAACTTTCTACTTAATGCTGATAAAGTATAACATTAGCATTGGATACAAGTCCCAGTTCCTCCTACTGTCCAACTGTCTGTGAAACCACAAATTTTTCACATTTTAATATGGAATAAATTGCAATGATTGTAAAAGCTTTGTACCAATATAAACCTTCTTTTCCACATTGATGATGCTTTTCCTCACGTATCATATCTATATCTTAGATCCCGGGGGATGAAGGTGCTAGTTACTACTGCCAGAACGAAGTACACAATCCTCAGTCAGTTTTCTCAGTTGGTTTTTGCTCATAAAGGAGAGAAGATATGATGCCACAGTTTAACTAAACCAGCAGAATCAGAGAAAACTGTCAACCTAATTACACTAAGTGATTGATTCAGTTCATTTACATAAAGGTAGGATCCAACCACTGTCTAGGATGTCCTAAGGTCTACTGCCCAGCCTTAACCTCCCTATAGGTCCAGAAAGACCACAAATCTCCCTTGTGTTTTTAATCCAATGTCCCAGTCCCAGCGTATGCCTTAGATAGCCATAGCATCCCAAATGGCAATCCTGATGTGTCACTTTTCCACATTTCCCAAAGGATTACCCTTTCAAATGTGGCAATCAATAAAGATCTGTTCAGCTTCTGTGCAGTAAACACTGTCTAGTTATTATCCGCAGCCACAAGCATTAGAAGGTATCCCTTCTTCCTTTAAATTGAAGATGAAAGTTGGGATACTCGTGTTATCTCTTCAATCCTGAAAGTATATCCTTAAGAAGTCATCAAAATAACTGCAAGACAAGCAGTAAAATTATGTTAGCAGGAGTTCTCATAAATTATTTATTCAGGAAGGCCTCTGAGATGTATGTCTTGGAATAAGCTTAAGAACAGCCAAAATACTATGTGAATGAATGTCTCTATCCATCCATCCATCCATCCATTCATTCATTCATTCATTCATTACCTAAAGCTCTCTCAAAAATTGATGGGGCTTTTGGCCTTTTCTCCCCACCTTGCCCCACCCCCTGCCCCCTCACCCCCTTTTGACCCACAGACTAATTGTTAGAAGAAAACATACTAAGGTACAATTTCAATTCACTTGTAAATAAAAAAAGACCCAATTTTATGCCTCCCTGGAGAGAACTCTCCCTACACGATGCATTAACCTCGTCTGGGAGAAGGATTTCACTGGACAGATCTTCCCTCTTTGATTCCATGATTTGACACAATGAGGTGACTTTTGTATAAATTAACTTCTCAGCCCTCGTCTCCTTTGATGGAATTTTCAATAAAAAATAAAAGAGCTGGGTTATGGAGGTGGGGCGAACTGGATTAATTGCTGGGTTTCTCATGTGGCCTGAGAATACCTGCTGGTCACTTATGAGACTTTGGCTGAGAAACATTTTAGAATGCAAATAGATGTAAAGGTAAGAGATGATTGATCTTTTCAGGCTTTGCTGATTCAGATGACTCTGGACAGAGGCATCACACCCAAATACCTATAAAGACCTGTGACTCTTAATTTAGGTCACTTGCCCAACTATTTTTTACAGATGGTTTGCTCACACACAAGTCCAAATATTTTTTTTTTTAGGTATTTTGGACTAGCTACAAAAGATCAATCTGTCTAACAACTTTCTGGTGCTACTGGACTCACTATGTATATATAAAGCAGTAACCCCACATATGGTCTTCATAATCATTTATTTGCACAGCATCTTAATGAGCAGCATAGAAGCAACTGTCAAGCAAAAACTAAAAAGAAAGTCCAAACAGGACTTCAAAAACCCCCTAATATTTAGACTTTAAATTCCCAACAGATTTTCAGTCAGGTATTCAGAAGAAAATTAAAAAAACACACTCATTTTCTGCTTACTAAGGAAAAAAAGGGAAAATTAATAATAATAATAAAAAAGTCTTTATCTTCCCTAATTCTCTAAACACTATATTATTGCAAATAACAAGTGTAGTTTGTAAAAGGAAATAAAGAAGCCAAAAAAGGTGCACAGTGGTTCACTAAATTATTCATTTAATCATTATTGATTTCAGATGAATTAACAAATGGTGTGCTCTAGCTGAGCACAAAGTTATTCATCTTTGATTTTAATCTTAGGGGAAGCTGAGCTACGTTATATTAATGAAAACCACAACAAAACACAATAGTCAATTTCCTCACAAAATGTTTAACAACATAAATTAAGAAACTGGTTATGTTCGTACAGCTCAGTAACAAAAATCAGATTGTGGCATTTGTGCTACAATCTAATCAAAAGGGCTTAGGAAAAGCACAAAGTGGCAAAAGCACTTTAAAGAGAAGGTGTGATTGAAACTTTACCAGGAGTTTTGAGGGTGCAGTGTCTCTCCTAGATTAACCATCAGAGCTATAGCACTCAGACATTGATATTTCTATGTAAAAGGAGATAACAGTGTTTAATTTCTGGTATAGTGTTGGGTTTTTATGGTCAAAAGTCCAATGGTACCTGTGAATCATGTAGGACAAATAATATATTTTTTTAAAGTATATTATAAAAACTTTGAAGGCTCACATTATGAGTGCCTCTGAGTGTTTGACTGAGAAGCTATTTGGGAGAATATATGTGACAAAGTCCTCTTTCAGAAGCCAGGAAAAACAAAACAAAACAAAACAAAACAAAACAAAACAAAACAAAACACAACACAACACAAGAAAAGCAGTTAAGAGGACTTATCAGTTATTAGATATGTCACTCAAATGCAGTCCAGGAATCAGGCAAAGGTATGTCTGTGTGTCACATAAGCTTGCACACTGGTAGGTGTGCCCAGAATGTGTATGAGAATCACCTGAGTTATGAAGCACCTTGTAATAAGCACAGAATCACAAAAACCTTTTCACCTCTATTGATAGAAGATTAAAACCTGCTCCCATGGTTGATTTTCTCTTAAGTTTGAGAAATCCAAAATACCACTTACCCAAAATGTTCTGATCACCTGACTGCAGCCCAGAGCACTCTTCATCCCATCTTTGGAAGCTGTGTTGCACTGCAGCACAAGGTTTCCATATTCATGGAAACAAACAAACAAAGAAAGAAACAAAAGAACAGAACTTCTGGAGTCTTTTTGGCTTAGTGTTTGGGGCACTCAGCTAATATACTGAATTGTTTGGATATGATCTTTATAGCAAGACAGTTCTGATTTTTACCTTAAATATAGATCTGTTGACAAGGATCATAGATGAAAAGTAATTTCTCTTGAATGAACACCTTAATTCCTACACTACAAAGTCTGCGAAACATACACAGTGTTTAAGTGCATGAAGTGAGATTTTGATCTGTGTACTCAAGGATGTTCCAACCAGAAAACCGTTTTAGAAATCCCAGCACAACAACATATGAGTAATAGAGAGTTCACAGCTATATTACACCTGTGCAGGCAAAGCAGTACAAGCTTTGATTTCACATGCAACGAAGCAGTGAAAGACTCGTTAAAAAAGATCTCAGAGGATGTCAGAGGATCTGTGCACCCTTGACTCTGTTGCTTGGGACAGCCCATCTAGGCTGGATGCTGAAGATATTAACACTCTTCAACCCAGCAAAACACAAACCATAACGGGCACCTCTATAATGGGTGTTCTGAGTTAGAATGTCTGCAGTCCTCAGCAAAAGGCTGTTGCTCCGTCTTCCAACTTTGGTTCATTTCTGGGAGTACACTTGTGAAATGCATTGGATGGAAGGTGCTGAACCAAGGTAAAATATTAATGAATATCGTGAGATTTTTTTATCATCAGGAGATTTAAAAAAAAAAAACAAAAAAAATTAGTAAGAAAAAGCTTGTAAATTAATTGAACTACTTTCCTGACCACCCAAAGCTGATTACACAAACACTTTATAGGAAGAAAAACAGACATTTATCTGAGAGATGAGACCAGGGCCAGAGGATGCATGGGGACATTTCTGCTCTTCAGCTACAGAACCTGGATGGACTTTGTCTTCAGGAATGCCTTGAGACATTCAGTTGATGTATTAAAGCAGAGAAAATCTACTCGATGCTTCACAAGAATGTAGACAGACTTAATTTTTAGGCGATAAATAATAAGTTTTTACTTCAAGCAAGCAATTAAACATTCTTCAAGTGAAAGGTATTTTCCAGAGATTTGCCATGACTTGAAATATATTCACCCTTTAATTTATTGGTTTTGAATGTTAACATCAGGACACCAAAAATGTTCACAAAACATTAGTCCAAAGAGTATGTACATTTGTCTCAATGACCATAAAATTTGCATATGGGCAACATAACATTAGATGGGTGGCTGGTGTTTTGCCTCTTGTCATATAGTACATCGGTCCATAGGAGATGGCATAAGGTTTGCTGTGGATTTACATCAAATAATTAGAAAACTGACAGAGAAAATAGTAGTGGAATTAAAAAAGGATGGAATTTTTGAGAAGGTGCTCTATCAACAATTCAACAACTCTAAGACTTCAGACGCTGAGTGAAATTAAAAATCAATAAGGTAGGAGAATAGAAAACTGCAACAGATCTCCTTGTTTAATAAGACTTTCATAGATTCTTTGAATGTGAAATGAGAATTCTTGCTACTTCTATGTATTATTGTATTATATTAGGTAATATATTAAGCATAATACAGAATGTTTTTTGTGTAACTCATATTTTTGTGCAACGTTTCATCCCATCGAGGCATCTTCTTGAATATTTGGAATTTGTTTTTAATTGATGTGTGGAATTAATTCAGAGCAGTTACAGGAAAATGCTGGCTGGATGAATCAGTTGCCTGCTGCTGATAGCAGGTGTTGGATTAACAGAAGAAAATTGCTCTGTAGGAAAACCAACTGACAGTATGAAGGAATTTAAAGAGAACCAAATGATTTATTTTTTATTAGCGGGCTGAAATTCCCTCACATAGTATTCACACACTTATTTCAGCACTACACTGAATTTAATGCACTAATAATGTTCACTTTCTTCAGTGATGGACTGCTAAGCTACAGCATCAGTGACCTGAACCATTTGCTGGCCTTTCCTGCACTTCACAAGCATGAGTAGATGGACTGGTCCGTGTGCCCTAACGAAAGTCTTTATCCTGAATGGGAGACCTTCAAGTGGTTATGAAGCACGACTGGAAAATAAATATGAGCAAACCTCAGAACAGTCTTATCACCTGATAAGAAGAAAGCTGGAAAGGATAAATTCAATTTGAAAAATGACTGCACTGTAAATGCGTAATATTGTTTTCAAGACTCAAAATAAATGTCAGAGGTGACTCAGTCACTCTGTATCTCCCCATCTCTGCTGCCGTAGCTATGCTGTTTGAGAGAGGCTGGATACTGAAATGTCAGGGGGAATATCAGGTAAGAAGTGGATACCCTCTGTTTTGTTCAGCAGTTACCCTGCCTTTTTATTTCAAAGTTTCTAGCAAAGCACGTTCACTTAGGATTAGTGGACTTTTAAGTACTAATATATGAAATCCAAGATAAGCTGCATAAGGCCAAAGAAAGGTCTTTACCTCTAAAACTCAAAGGTCTGATGAACACTAACTACACCCCTTTGCTGCTGATCGAAGGAGAACAAAATTTGCTTTAAATGGAAAGAGCCACTTTTTTACAACTGTATCAGCCTGTGCCTGTGGTAAGAGCTAAGGGGAGCTGACACTGCTGCGTACCAGAGATGGAACAGCTGCTTGCTCACCTTCAGCAGTGCTTCTCCTGAGAAGGCCAGAGGAGAGTGATTCCTGGGCATGTCTTCCTGAAGTGGGTTTCTAAAAATCCACTTATGGTTTGATCCATTCCCTGGAAGGGCCATGCTCTGCTCCCTCACCACCGTGTCCACACATTGCTACACAAGCATGGCTCAGAGATTTTCTTTGCTGCCCAGTGTTTCTCTTCCCAAAAGCTAGATATTAATATTAAAATAGACTAAAATGCATTACTTTAAGAAACTTTAAAATAATTCTACATTACTGGCGATAGATTTCTATTCTGGAAAAAAATTCTAAGAAGTTTTTCAACTTTGGTTAAACCGGACATCTTTCAGAGCATTATTCAAATACTATAAATGGCAACATCAAAACCCATATTTCTGATGATACTTCTCAATCCCTCTGTCAGTTCACTGGAAGTGTTTATATCTTGTTCAACAGATTGCAGAAAAACTTTCTCAGATGAAAAGTGGTTGTCGCTAAAGTGTTTGTCACAAAAAGATGAAATTTTGCTGAATTGCAGGATATCGTCCTTCTGATGGACCTTATAATAAGAATAGTTAACACATTAAAAAGAAAAAAAACGTAGCGAGTTAAAATAATGCAACTCAACAGGATTTGTTTCCACGTACATCAGCAATTCCCATTTATTTTAGTAGGCATCAATGCCTCTCAGATCTTCAGTGCCGATGAGAGTGCAGATTCCCCCAGTGATATGAGTTGGTTTTTTTCCAGGAAAATCAGTGGATGTACTCTATCTGCATCAGGTCAGGACAAAACATTTCAGATATCTGCTAATTAAATTTTTACAAGAGGTATTTTTCGTGCTTTTGCCTTTGAGATTATATTTAAATCACCCTTGGACCAGTTAAATTGTCCGTATGACCACATATTGCCACATACTGGTTGGGTTTTTTTCTTATTACAAAGAGTATACATAAACATGCAGCATTACTAGCTTAATATCTTTTCTTTTTAGGCTACTCTTGATGATAATGGCAATCTATACCTATATATTTACTTATGCCTATATTGACTCTCCTACAAAGAGCACTGCAGAACTACAGAATTATCCTCTGCATGATAATGTTGTACCTCTGAGTATTTTGCTTCCTCCACTTTGGTTATATAAGCATGCACTAGATGTTGTATAAACTGATGCCACCATAACCTGAAACTCAAAATGGCATAAACAAGGCAGTAGCTAATAAACGACCTAACAGAGGGAGCTTATCAGTGTGATTACACCAAAGTCAAGCCAAAATATGCATATAATAATGTTCATAACAAGGATATCAGGCACAGCAGCCATAAGTATGGCATTTGTTAGTAGTGACAGAAAGGTGTATTCTGCATGATGTACGCACACCACTCACTCAAACCCATAAAGCAAAGAGATGACTAGAACAAGAGCTAACTTCCACTGAGCTTGATGCACAAAAAGTGGCCTGAGATTATAAACATCATGTGTGTGCCTGCATGTTCATCTATCCCTGGGAATTCCCTTGAGGAATACCACAGCTACAGCCAGGCAGTAAAGTGGGTATATACACTATGGTATATACACAAGTGGGTACATACACAAGTGGGTACATACACAAGGGGGTATATACACAAGTGGGTATAAACACTATGTCAGCTTTTGTGCAGATTTCTCTCTGCCCTGTGGAATACCTTGACAGCACTTCATATAAGGACATCAGAATAAAGTGTGAGACGTTAAAAATAAACTTGGCCACTTAAAAGATGACATCCAAAATCAAGAGAATTAAATTAATAAAGAACACAAACAGCTTTCCACTAGGAAGGAGAAACAAAAAACACAAATACAAAATAGAAAAGGCTATCACCCAGTATCACAGGGTGTCAGGGGTTGGAAGGGACCTTGGAGATCTTCGAGTCCAACCCCTATATAACAGATTAAAAAAGATTTGGACTTCAAAGCAGATAGGTAGCAAAATAACAGTCAACGTTATAATGCTAATGTCAAATGGAGAAACCTCATTCTAGGAGAATAAAAATCTAATACTGGGATAGGGTGTGATGTAACATATCTATTCTTTAAGAATGGGTTAAACAACCTCTATAATATGTGTCTAATTCTTGTAACTTTAAAAAATATGTTTCTAAGTGTATATTTTGGGATGTGTAGGTACAAAAAGAGTATGCAGGGATGAGAGATAAAGTGACACCAGCAACAAAGGGATTGCAAAATAATTACAATGTGCTTCTCTTGCTGTTTCTGCTGAGAAGTGTCTGAACGGTATGAATCAAAATCGGAACTATTATCAGATGCGACTAGGAGGCATAATTTCAGTCAATAAGACACTGAAATAATGTCTATGAGATGATTGAACATTGCTGTTAAAGAAACCAAACAGAGGGCAAAAACCAAAAAGGATTATCTAGAGAGCAGTGGAGTTGTTGGAAAGACCAGAGCAGCTTTGCACCTCAAGATCTGATCCCTTTTTTTTATAGCAGTTTGATTTGGGGGTAATTTAACCTGGTACAGCTCAAGTAAAAACCCTAGCTGGACAACTTCAGAACAGAACAAAAACACCAAGAAAACTACAGAACCCTCACAAGAATGTAAAACTGAAACGCTCTATTGCTTATGGCTCATCCCCAGTCCAAATCAACTGAACTGACGGCTTTTTTTTTCCTGCAGCTGAATTCCCATTGCTAGGAAAACTAGGCAGGGTCATGTCAGCTGTATGCTGTGAAGCTGCCCACAGCTACAGATCTCAGGCATCACAGCATGTTTCTTGATAAGTTTTTAGGCTCTTCTCCTCTGCCAAAATCTTCTCCCCACTTTCTAGCCTGTTTTTCCTCCAGTTGAACACTGTTTGCAGAAGCACAACATGTGTTCAGTCTCCTAACTGGTGGTCCTGCCTCATGTCTCCTGTTACCTGAATGACTCAGCGTGTGTCACTTCTCGCTAGTTCAAGGTGTTATCAAAATTCAAAACCAGCCTGCAGTAGTTGTAGGTAGCAGGCAGTAGGCTTGTGCTGGGGAGTTCAAACATTTGGTTTCAGACATTCACACATGCACACAGTTATCTTCCACCCTTCAGCTTTCATAACCTAAAGTTTTTTTCACCTATCCCAACCCTCCAATGTGATTCCCCTCTTCTTTTGAGTAACGGGGCCTTTCAACACCTTGAATTTTGTTTGGGTTTTTTTTCCCCAGGGAAATTCAGGAGTGGAGCAGGGTGTCTGGTCTCACCCCAGAGAGATCCTTAATATAGATACATCACTCATTCCTAAGAACTCTTTGGAGGAATTTTGTTTCCCACTGACCATGTGTGGTAGCTGGGAAATGAGCTTTTCTAGGCTGAAGTTAGCTTTTGTGAATGTTCTTCTGTGCTGTCATTTACAGTAGTGACCTCAATGGAAATGTCCAGTCAAAAATTCAAGTCTGTTACAAAAAGGAGGGTCCTGAGCACTTCTGAAAATACTACTAGTTGACACAATTTGTAAAGGCCTGCAAAGAAACAGGACCATTTAACTATGCCTACGCAAAGTAAGGCTTACAAAACCCAAATATTAAACACCTGCAAAGACAGCCTTAACTATTGTATGGTCCTGCTTCTTTCCTTTCTAAGTGACATTTCAGTTTCTGCTTGTATGTTTCTCCCCATCGGCAGTAAAACTAAGAAATTCTTGTTGTGGTTGTACTTCCAGGCTATCTTATCTTCCTTGGATTTACTATCCATGCCTGAAAAAGATTTATTTTTTACTCTACAAACTTGCTGGCAGGTGTGAGCCAAGATGAATTTATGCAAGAACATTTGCCTCAAGAGGACAATTAAAGGTAAATTCTGTGTGTGGTCTCTCTGGGATTTTCTCGTGTTTTAATGTGACTTGACCTGCTCGTGTCTTGTAATGTCTGCGGGCGCCCCTTGGAAACTGCAGAGAGCTCTGGTGGGCTGCTGTTCTCTGATAAAAGGCAGCAAGAGAACATTAAATTTCAAAGGTTTGTTTCTAAAGGACAGTGCTTGTTGTAAGGTGCCTACAATACAAAATATAGCTCTTTTTGCTGGACCACATTTTGCTGCAATTTCAGAAACAGCTGGGATTTGTACCTGCGCAACTGATAGGAAACTCAACTTTTTATGTATTAAGGCAGAAGCAGCAATTTCTATTACAGATTTTCTAGGTTTTTTTCCTCCCCTCTGCACTTTTTCCTTTTTCAACCTCTTTTCCTCCAGTTTCTTGAAAGAACTTAAAGCTGTTTCTTCTCAAGCTGGAAATTCCACACTTCAGAGTCAGAGATGTACAGCATCATACCTCTTGAGCCTGTACTACCTCTGAGTATGTGAGGGCATCATGTGTATGTCTCTGCCTAATCTGGTTTGATAAGACTGATGTTCCCCTGCTCATTCATAAATAGTTTCCCAACTGTGGGAAAAAAGGAGAATCTGTCCAAAGTGGATATTAAGGAATTCATTTAGTTTGGCAGAAAGTTAACAAAAACAATTGGAAACGACTACAATATTTCTATTGAGCAATATTTCAGATAATATTTTAAGCACTTTAACCATTCAGCTATTGAAGTCCAGTTCTGTATGTTGCTTTTACACATGTGAAACATGTCAAACAATATGTAAAGACGTGTTTTACACGTCAAGCAACACAAAAGCCACAGAAAACACTGATAGGAAAACTATGGTTCTTAAAAGTAATGGCTGTGCTGCTGGTGTGCTGTCATTGCAACTGATGGCACAAAGAAGTCCCTCCAGTATCCATAGCTGTTCTTCTCTGCTTCTTGTATTCACCTCTTCTCTTTTATCTCAGAAATCCCTGAAGGAATTTGTTAATATACATAAGATTAATATGCCAAGTGGAGCACAGCTACTTAGCTAGTAGCCTTGGAACATAGCTACAGAAAAAATGAGATGTTGACATAGCAGTAGTAGTAACCTATTTCTATATATGTTCTTCATGAGAGATAGATGTCTCAGGACAGTGAGGTCCACTGGACTAAGACACTAAGGTCATCTGGATTATGCATGCTTGTAAGAAAAGTTTCACTGCACTCTGAATGTAGTCAGCATAATTATATAGGTAGCTAATTGACTCATTCCCAGATTGCAGCTGGAAGCTATCAGGAAAGCAACTACGCTGTTCCTCTACTAGTTCACTACTAAATCCCCAAACTCAGCGTACCACTTGTAAGTGTTTTTAAATAAATGAAGTGCAATACTCTGAGTTGATTTTTAGAGCATATATGAAGTGGAATGAGCTTGGAATAGCTCCAGGCATATGCAGTCTAGGATGATTTGAATGTGTTCAAATGAGGCCCCCATATCCAGAGGGACACAATTAGCAGGTATATGTGTTGCTATTACCACATTATTCTACTACACCATGAATTATCCCATTGAGCCTTGCTGCTGCAAAGGGGCCGTGCTTTCTAAAGTGCTATAAGTATATATGAATTTTTACGCTGGCTAAGGTCATGAAGGGAAGCACAGTTTTCTTTAAGTACACTAATGTGCACAAAGTTTCTTCCAACTCCTGTCTTATTTTCATATTTTTATTTGCAATTTTAGACCATATTGCTGAAAGGTTTTTAGGATACCTGTCAAGACCTTTTGAAGTCAGTAACTTCACTGAAACTGGATGGCTGTAAGAGAAACTCAATTAGAATTCAAAAAAGCATTTTACTGTTTATGTCCTTGATTTTCCTCTATTTATCAGTCTTACATTATTTTGGGCACTGGTTTTATGTTATTAGCCAGAAACAAATCACTATGTGTTTGCCAGCTATTAATACAATAAAAGCAATATTAATTAAGAACTTACAACATAAAACAACCTTTGTGAGCAAACCAAAGCTACAATAAAAGCATTCAGTTACCAAAACAAATTTCTTCCACTGAAGTGCCTAAACTGTACTGATGAAACCAGAAGTTTCACAACAGAGTAAAGTTGGAAAAAATAGATGCCTGTAATTAATTGTTCAGAAATACCCAAGCCACTCATCAAAAAGAAAAATGACTTTCCTCTCTGGGTTTGGAGTGATCCTGCGTACTGCAAGGTCATTTAGGTAGGCCCAGGTCTTAGCATAAATGTGTCGAGAACAGTATACAACAAATAATAACCATAATAAGGCCACTTGACGGAAATGATTGCCTGTGTGTTGCAAATTAAAGTCTTTCCTGGGAGCGATATGGAATACATAGTGACAGTAAATAGATGTAATTCTTCAGTTCCTTGCTTGGAACCAGCCAGTGCTTATGTTCACACAGAGAGAAAAAAATACCCATAGCAGCTAATCAATGTTGAAGCTTATAAAGTGGCCTGTCAGTCTCGCAGAGGGATATTAGTGAAGCTCTGCTCCTCCCGAGACTCCAGAAGCAATTGGGCATTTTGCTCCTTTCTCTGTCCAGCAATGTAGAAGTAATTAGCTCTGTGCTTGAAACAGGGAGAGTTTTTTTTCCAGGGATGACCCTGAGCTGAGCAGAGGAGAGCTGAGCACTGACATCCTGAGATGCCACGTGGGTGTTGCAAGCACTTTCCAGCTATCCCAAGTAGTCAGGCTGATGCCAGCAAAGGTAATGTCATCTTCTCTGCAACCATAAAGTTTCTTATGGGGTCAGACTACTCCCTATGGCTTTATGTTAAAAAGCACTGCAATCACTATCCCTTTTTGGCGTCAGTTGACAATGTAAAAAAATTTGGGCCATGTCTGCCAGTTCTTAACTCCCCTGCCTCTACCTTCTCCAAACACCTTTTCCTTCTGGAGAAAAAATGTTTTCTGAGACAGTGACATTTTTCACCTTGGCCTTGATGTGCGACTTCACACATCCGATTCCCAGTGTTCACCATCCACAGGTTCTTTTAGCTCACACCTCTCCTCCTACACTGCCACAGGGCTATATTCTGAAGATGAGTAAATTCACACCTCTGAGTACGATCCAAATCACCCAAGTCTTTCTGTCAAGGTCGTAGACCATGTCTCTGTTATAAGCTAGGCAGTGGACAGATCTGAACACAGGTCCTTTGTGTCCTTGGTGAATAGACTGCCAAAAAAATATCATCCTTCTTCTTTGTTACAATGGTCAGACTTGACTGGGACATAGAACTTCTGGATATGCTTCACTGATGCATATTCTGCTGTATACAGACATCTGATATTAATATCTAAAGCTACCTGAGAACCAAAGAGCATCTTACATATAAGCTGTGGGACTCTCTTCAGCATTTTCTGCTGTCGTGCATAAGCAGCCTTCACACTGGTGGCATCTGTGGATCTTTTTTTTTAAGGAGGTTTTCTATAGCCTGTCTTGGAAAACTTCTCCAACTCGGGACTTACAGGGAAGTTGAAGATGGCTGAATTTAAAGGTTTTGCTTATATTTGGGTCTGTTTGTGTACTTAGTACCAAGTCACGCAGGTCAAGTTGTGGATTTTGGTAGTACACGTTCACTGAACCTGGTCCTTACAGAAGAGAACATGCATGGCTCAAATAAGGTATTTTTTCTTAATCCTTTTAAAATTATTTCACAAATAAATTCCCTCTTCAGCTTTTGGCTATTTTAATCTATATCTATGATTTTAATTCTCAGAAATACAGTATGAAAAAGTAAATTGCACCAATGTGCTTCGATGGTGGGTAAGGCACAAGATTAAATACATTCCTACATCCATAGCAGAGCACTTTTGTACAGAACATGGGAATACTGAAGGAGGAAGGAGATGTAGCTAGTTTAATGAGTTATTTATGGTTTTGAAGTATCCTCTCAAAAATTTAAAGTAATGTGACTTTAATGAGCTGTGTGCAATGGGTAGCTTTTGCTTTGTTAAATATTTTCCCCAGGGGAAACTGAGTCATTAATATTAATTAGGAATTGAGTAGCCAATTACAGAGTTGAGTAGGAAGTGAGGTTAAAAAAAACCAAAAAACAAACCAAAAAAACACCAAAAAAACCCCAAAACAGACTGGAAGCAAAATATCTGCACAGACACAGCAAGGGAGTTTGAGGTCATTAAAATCTGTGGGCTGGGCTTAGTGGGCTCCCTCGATGTGCACTATTAACGAATATACCTATCTCCCTCAATTGCAATTTCTGATTAATCGTAAAAGAAGTACCTGTAAAAAGAATAATTCAGCATGAGGTAATCAACTGGATTCTAATTTCCAGTTGATGGAAATTGTAGCAGTAGATGGATTTAAATTTAAATTATATACAGAATTAGATAAGGATAAATATAAATCAATAGGAAGACTGATTTAATTTCCTTTTTTAAAATCTGCCCGGCACTAGCTTCCTTCCCTGAGAAGAATTTCCCTAAGGGAATGACCTCATGTACCTCACCTTTTCCAGGTTTTTTTTACCTTTACAGATTTCATGACGAAAACTGAAAATTTGTACACACTCTCTTTTCCTTGGCTTGGTAAATTGTCATGTAAAACTGCAACTAAAATAGCACCTTTGTTCCGGAGGAGAAGTCTTCTCAGGACCATCTTAAAGCAGACAGTGGATTAAAAACCTGACAGGATTGCGTCTAATCCTGTGTCTGTAAAGCATTCAGGTACTTCTTTGTAGAGTGGCTCAGACCACGAGAAAATTAATAATTCTGCCTTTATTGCTGATTTAACTTTCACATAATAAATAAAGCCTGAGGCCACATGGGGGGAAACAAAATCTTGAATAACTGCTCGGTAAGTAAACACTATCCATTCCATGTACTAAATGGTATGAGAGTGTGGAGGAAAATAGTGTAAGTTCATAGAATTTCATATCATACCTAATACATATGCATAAGAGAGCAAATTATGGTAACTTCTGAATGATTCTGTTTGGCAACTTTATGCTTCTCTTGCTCTTTCTTAAAACATTATGTCTGTTAGCTATTCATGGGTAGAGTTTTCTTCAGGAGCTCTGCTGATGTTTATTTATAAGTCACCATATTCTACCTGATTGCTCCATTTGTTACCTTGGGATTCATATGTTTGTATATTACTGCTCAGGCAGCGTGGGGCCATGGAGCCAGTTAAGGTCCAAATCAAATCTGTTTCACTGCTAAACTGCTGCATTTTAATAGAACATATTCTCTAGAAGCTGGACTGTAGTTAAACCTATGCCACCGTTGCATGAATCAAGATGTCAACCTCTTAGGTCCAATGCAGGAAGATAACCCAAGCTGGCTGGGGTGATCTACTGGTAAAGTGACTTACCTTGTATAGTCTCTGCGGTGCTGGGATGTGAAAGGCTCCTGCAGATCCACAGGATCCTCCTTAATTCTATACAAACTTTCATCAACTACGAAAACAGCACAGAAGTTCAAATGCCTTCAGGTACCACCCACTCTGAGACAGAGAACAAACATATTTGTCATCACAGTATCTCGTCTCTAATTGCCTCATTTTTCTGCTTTACCAATAAATATCAGAGATGTATCAAGTAGTGTCTCTAGTGAGCTCTTAGTGATGGCATAGATGACTAACATGATTGATACTTCTAATGGAAAGAAGTCAAATATGCCTCATCTACACTGGCTTTTTCTGAATGAAAAACTGAAAAATAATTATAGAATCATAGCATATCAGGTTGGGAGGGACCTCAAAGGTCATCTGGTACAAAATTTCTTAGGAAAAGCACACTCTAGGCAAGATTGCTCCCCAGAAGTAATTTGCAACCATTATCCTTTGTCCTTTCTTTGTGACTCCTTGTTAAAGTGAGTCACCATCTTCTTTGTAGCCACCCTTTAAATACTGGATCATGGTGACATGGTCTCCCCCAAGCCGTCTTTTCTCAAGGCTGAACAAACCCAGTCCCCTCGGCTTTTCCTCACATGGCAGCTTCCCAGTCCTTTAATCAACTTTGTGGCCCTTCTCCAGACCCTCCCCGGCCTGTCCACATTTTTTTTTGTATAGTGGTGACAAAACCTGAACACAGTATTCTAGGTGTGGCTTGAAAAACACTGAGGAGAGTGGGATGACTTCTTTATCTCTGCTGGTGATGCTCTTGTTGGTGTAACCCAGCACCCTGTTGGCTTTCTTTGCTGCAGCAGCAGTACACTGTTAACTTATACCCAGCTTGTTGTCCACCAGGAACCCCGTGCTATTTGCCAGACTAAAAGAGAACAAATTCAACAACAGTAGCTGCTTACCATTGCATGGCTCATTTAATTTAATCATCTTCATTCAAACGATACACATTTCAAGGCACCTGAAAGTAGATTTCTTTATAATTAGAAGCTACAGTGTGAACTGATCATCTCAGAGGAATATTTATTTGTCAAATTTTGGTGTTTTGAAGTGAATGGGCATCTCAGAAAGTACCATAAGAGCTTTGAAAATGATAAAGCAAGGTCTTGTTTAACATCCCATCTGAAAAACAGCTGCTCCACCATGACACCAGCATGATTTACTTTTTCCTTTATGTGACAGCCTTGTCTTAATTTTGTGTGATCGGAAAGGATAAGCGTTAAGACTATTGAATACAGTGATACAGCTGCTAGATAGAGCTGGAATTGGTGCTTTGTAATTTATTATATTATACACATTTTACTGGAGTGTCAAAACTGGCAGTTATCATTCTCAGAGCTTCTCTATCATAATTTCACTATATTTTTTTTTTACTATAACTGCTGTTCCTCTGTCTAGTAACAGACACATGTTAAGCATAGCACAACAGGAATGGTATAATATGGGCAAACACCACATATAGTACACATGGTTTATGTATAACTATCTGCACAGTAAAGTATAGATATGTACAAAATTATATATAAATACATATATGGTGATAATTACAATACCCAACAATTTTACACTACCATTAGATCAAACAGATGAATTATAAGTCTGTATATATGTATGGTAGGAACACATGGAGTAAATCAGAACCATGTGACTCATGCTCCTTGTCAGAGAGGTCAGGTGAGGAGTATTTGCCCTTCTTTTCTACTCTTTTAGCATCTAGCTGGTCAGACTGGTCAGAGGTTGAGAAGCTCAGAGAAAGAGTCCACCCTGAATAATCATTTGACTCCAGCGATCAATTAAAAAGATAAATGCATTGAATAGGAATGGAACTGCGTCCAGTTCTTCCTTGCCCAAAGAACAGTACAGGGACTTCGGGGAAGGGTAACTAAGTAGGGTAACTAAGGCTGAGGAAACCACAGCAACCTTCCCAGTGTCCAGTGTAATCCTCCACTTCTAGGAGAACTAGCAGGACATAATGAATGGAGGAAGTGCCAGGCAGTCAGCCAGAGCATGACTTTATCAATTCTTACAGATCAAACCAGCGATGCACACATCTCGCCGAGATCTCCTTTCCAGGGGCAAGCCTACTGCTTTCTTTCCAGTTTTATAATCTCTGTGCAGTAGTATTTTCTGAAAGGTTAAATTTTCACATGGGGTACAAAAGTAGCAGCCACGAAGATGAAAAATAAGATATCAAGTCTCTTGTTAAAATAATTAAGGTGTCATTTCATGAATCTTCCATTGTCCAAATTAACACATACTAGGAACAGGCTTATATTAAGGAATCTTCTTAAAAGCTGGCAGTTTTTTTCCCCTGTGTTGAGGTCTTATTTAATAAATCTAGCAGAAAATTCTTCTCTCTGTGTCTATTCAAAAGGCTGCATAGATATATGAGTGTCACTGAAACAGAGTCTTTCCACTGGGGAATAATGAAGGCCAATCTCCCCTGGCATCTGTCAGAATTTGAGCCCACCCAGCCGACAGCAAAGCCCCACCCAGCTGCTCACTCACACCCACCCACCCTCCTCCGGTGTCAGGGGGAGGAAAAAACATAACAAAAGGCTTGAGGATGAAGACAAAGGACAAGGTGGACAAGCTCACCAGTTATAGTTAGGGGCAAAAGGCAGACTCGACTTGGGGAAGCAAAATTAATTTAATTCAAACAAAACCACTGGCAATTCACCAACTGAATCAGAGCAGGACAGTAATAAATACAACTGGATCTTAAATACACCTCTCCCCATCCCTCCCTTCTTCCTACCTTCTCCCCCCAGCAGGGGCAGGGAGTGGGGGGTTATGGTCATTCCCAGTCCCTTCTATATTGTTCCTTCTGCTCCTTCCTCCCCAGGGAGAAAACTCCTCACTATTCTGAAACATAACTAAAGAGGTAATAATAACTATTATATTTAGATCGTTCTGCATTAAAAAAAACCCAAACAAAACAACCCTCTGAATTTTCAAAAAGGATTACTTATAAAATATTTCTACCCTTCGCATCATAGTACTATCTCTTCTCCAGCAACTTACATGTTATCTTTTTAAAACAACAAAAAAGCTCCCACAGCGTCACCCCTGTAAGCAATAATTCCACAATGGAATTATTGGCCATGTAAGAATGTGCCTCAAGCTGAGCAAGACTGCTTAGGTATCTAAACAATGCAATGTATGTTCTCAAATCCTCTAGGCTTCATCCAGCAGTGGTAAATCACATACAAGCACATCATTAAAAGCAGTTTGCAGAACTTTCTGGAAATAACCTGTGCATAACTTGCACGGCTGATATTAGTAAGTACATTGATGGGTCTTCTAATTAATTTACTTCAGTCAGGGTTAGGCCTTTTCCATCACCGACCGTGAATTCATGTACATGTTTTTTCCATACTTGACTTACCAGAAACTTGGAGTGTAAAAATCAAAAGGTAGTGATCAATAAGTTATTGTTTATACTTTCTAGAGTCCATTCCGGTGTACCCAAGTGCTTCATTAAAAGCTCCAACTTCTTGCTGCTGGCTTTTGTGATAGGCTTTTCAACCAGCATTTGAGAGAAAAACGGTACTGAGAAGTTCACAGAGCAAGAGGTTATGTTTAGAGTGATAGCTTGTGGATATAGTGCATTTAAAGAAAGACAACTTTCAGTCACTTTAGTTATGCATTAGTATACATCATCTCATATATACACTCAGTGCTGCAGGTTATAAGCTGCTGTACTGAAAGCTAATGAAGATAGATAAAAAAATACCGTAAGTAATATTTCTCCAACCTCTGGGAGACTCCATTGCTAACTACTAAACATCACAAATGCAAGTAAATAATAGAATTTAGATTACTTAAAACAAGTAAAACCCAGTTTTTAGAAACATTACTGCAAATTCAAAAGCAACAGGTTTAAAATAGCTGAAAGGCCCCCGTTTAAAGTACTGGTTTTAAGTTCAGCGCATCACACAGTAAGCTTGCATGAGCAGAGACGCATCTCACTGCAATATTAGCTAAAAGTTCTACACCGTAAATCATTTTCTTGGAAAATGCACTCTTAGGTGTTTTGAATTTCAGTTACCTTCAGGTAGAAGTTACCATTCCTGGACACTGCTCTGCAATAATGTAAACACGTGCAATTTTTTCCCCCCCACTTTAATACAAAGGAAACAAAGCCCTTAGTGAATCAGAAAATCGCAGAATGGATGATGCTGGCAGCAGCCTCTGGAGACTGTCTTGTCCACCCCCTTCAGTGTCAGCTACAGTAGGTCTATCAAGGTCATCTCCAGTTGGGATTTGAATATGACTAAGGATGGATGCTGCACAGCTCTCTGAGCAGCCTGTTCCAATGTTCCATCACCCTCATAGGAAGAAAAAAAAAAAGGGAAAAAAAAAAGGAAAAAAAACCAACTTCATATGTATAAATATGCTTTTAATATAATTTTCCATATTTCAGTTGTGCCTGAAGCTGCCCGTACTCTCACTAGCCACCAACAGGAGTCTGGCTCTGTCATCTTTCCACCCCTATCTCCAGTCAGGTATTTATACACATTGATAAGATCCACCAATCCCCCATGACTCTTCTCTTGATGTCAAATTCTCCAAATCACCTAATCATCTTCATGGCTCTTCACTGAACTCATTCCACGTGTCCGTATCTCTTGACCTCTGGGAGTCACCGCTGATGATTCACCTTCAGTTGGTCTTTGTGCCACTGATCACAACTTTTACTACATTAATTACCTTCTCTATAATACACCATAGAATTCACACATTAGCTTATACTTATCTACAGCAATTTCTGATTCCTGTATTCAGCTGAAAATGGCCTCTTTGTTCTATACTGCCAGACAGTTAGCCTCCTTCATTCTGAATTATGTGTTTCATAAATGAATAATTGAAAACATAAATCTCATTTTTAATATCCCTTGGACAGTCTTCCAAATATATTTTCTCTCACTTAACAAAAAATTACACTTGGGAATTGCCTTTCATAGGGTGTTTGTACATTAATGTTTATTTCAGACCAGGCGTGCACTTTTGAAGAGAATTTCCAATTCTCCTCACATCTATTCACATCACAGAGTGATCTCAGAGTGCACAAAATTAATTCCTTATGCATGAAGCTGGACTGGAAGATGTTGTCCAGGAGCACACTGAATGTGCTTCAGCTGTTAAAGACAGTGAGTTAAAGAGATTAGATCACAGGCAGCATGAAATAAAACACCTTAAAACACATGTAGTGCAGTCATAAGGTCCACGATACGGTAATGTTAAATAACATCACCAGTGAATAATGCCTAAACAAGAATAGGTCTTGCACTGAAACAGGTAAGGAGTTGAAACAGGTAAATTAGGCCTATTAAAGTGACAGATGCAGTAGGTTCAGAATTGTCGCTGATAAATGCAGTAACTGCAAACAGGATAATCGAGCTCGAGTTACTGATTCCCAGGTAACATCATAT
>JAAGNO010029352.1:107558-125154 GCA_033439905.1 Ceryle rudis
TTAATGTATTTTCTTCTGGTCAAGCCCTAATTGGCATACCCACAAGAATGGCAATTAGAAAAGATGGACGTAAGTACAGGTGCTTTTTCTGCAGTCACCCTTCTCTGGGACTCTAGGACAGAAGATCTCCAGAGCTCTGGCCCCTGAAGGTAGTGTCAGAGAGGAAAAAAAAGAAGAGGTGGATACCATGCTCCCAGTGGTGGCTGCAGGAAGACTACAGCTGGAAATTGAAGCTGCTGGTCCAAATAGAGCTGAGTGCTGCAAGGGGGAAGCTCGATTTTGATCGTGTTGACAGGTTTGAAACCAATGTTGTCCACACACTGCAGTGAGATACAGTGGAGTATAATAATTCAGTAATTATGTCTATCTCCAGCTCTTAGATATATAAAATACTGGCTGTACCTCTTCATTGCAACCCAACATACGTAGTGTTATCAGACACTCCAGGTTTTAATCTAAAAGTTTAATCTATATTATTGAGAAGTAAATAACTTGTGAGCTTAAAAAGCAAAAGATGTCTTAGATTAGATTAATGGGAAGATGATTTTGCCAAGAATAAATGATTTTGATTGCAGAGAGATCAAACTTCACATTTAGGAATCTTCCACAGAGAGAGAAATGTCTGTCCTTAAATACTGTTGCTGAGATTTTTGTTGCAGTGCAAGTAACCACATGGTGGGAACTGCACATTCGTTGTCTGAGGAATTCATGGTGTGATAAAGAAAATGAGAGCCTCTGAGGGAATAATTGCTTCACCATGGGGAGCTCATGCAACTTAACTTGAACTTTAAATCGATCTGCTTTCGTATTTGTTACTGCTGGTGCTCAGTAGTATGAGAAGGAAATTGTGCAGCCATAAAATGGATGTTTTCAATATTATGCAGCATGATAATGCTGTGACTTTTTCTGTAAATGTGTTTGTGTGTTGGGAGGGGAGGGGTTTTTACCACCGCAGTTCTAAACAAACTTATACAAAAGCCAAGACTATATACCTGGGTGCTTTTAATTATGAATAACAACAATTGTTCTGAGCCTATGGAAAAGACTTGAATAGTGAATCTCTCCCTAATTTTAAACGTGTTCATTATTTTCATTTGTTCCCTAGGCTGCAGAACTGTGATCATTACCATATTTTGATAGGTGCCCTGTGTGCTCATGCTATGACTGGGCAGAGGGCTTACAGGATTACATGCTTGATTTCCCCTGAAAGCCTCTCTTTCCAGTAAATATTGTGGCAATTTGAAAGGATTACTTTCTTATGTCCCTTTCAATTTTTCCAGCCATTTTTGATTTGATAGCAGCAGCTGGTAGTCACTTAAGGGTGACAACAACACTCTCATCATCCCCTTGTAAGGTGGACACACATTGTGCTCCCTCCATCACAGGCAGGGTTCCCAGGGAGGTAGGGGACAGAGTAGATATGGGAGGAAATAAATTAGTTTTGTCCGCAGAGAGACTGGAAGTCTATTATTTTTCTTAAGAGAATGTTCCCTAATACATGCCATAACTTTCAACTATTAATTAAGATTTCTAAGTATCAGCAATATGTTCAAAAAGCTCAGTTTATTCAGTCAAAAAGACGATTTTTCATATTTAGGCCATTTTGCAGACACAATTATTAAGAGGAATGGAGGATTTGCTGTCTTCTGATCTGTGCTTTCATCTACTTGTGCTGTCTTCATCTTACTTTGGAGAAGCCTTCATAATTTATTTCCCGTCCTTAAAAATTGAAACACACACATTCCACTTACCTGATAGTACCAGTTTGAAAAGAATAGTGAACGCTGTGAATCAAAGGGAGTAAAGCTACTAAACTATTGCCCAGAATGGTTTTGTGATATGTATGGAGCTGATGTTTAGGAGCTTTGGTCCATTTAGTAGTGTTTAGTTCATCAGGACCAAGTTAAACATTTAAGGCTTAAAGATATCCAAATGTGAATTTTACCTTTACTGGAAGACTGGGGAATTAATCTCTATTCCTCACTTGCTCAAAGGATTTATTTTTTGGAAGATGAAACTGTGAAGAATTGTATCCTCTTTTGTAAATTAAGAAGAGAGGTGGGTGAAGTAACTTCTGCAACGTCACATGATAGATCTATGGGGGAGTTTGGAATTTGATAAATTTGTTCTTAATCCCAGTCATGGAAGTTAATCACATGAAATCCTCCTTGCACCTAAATCACTGAGTCTGAATTTAAAGCGATTGCTCAGTCACTGTTAATGCTCTTTAAGGAGACATTCTAACATACTTTTTGCAATTTTGTCCTTAAAAAGCCACTTCCTTTTCTTAAATCTTTGAGGAATATTTATATGTAAAATACACGTGGCAGAAATAACAAAGCAAATACACATTACCTGTTTTGACATTTTTCTCAGCACCAAGGCAGCTTTTCTCATCAAATGCTTGGGGATCTCGCCTACGTATTTGCAGAGGGTTAGGGCTGGGCTGGCCATTAGACAAATGACAAACACTCTCTGTTAACCCCTTTCCCTTCCCAAAGGGGAAGAGAAAGGAAATGAGAGAGACTAGGGTTTGCAAAAGAAAACTAAAGCAGCTTTAATGAAAATGATAACAATAAAATGAAATATTTACAAAATCAATATTGGACCCAACCCCTTTGATGGCAATTATGTCATGGTCACCACTGATAAGGTGGGCAGGCACTGGGAAAGTCCCAGACTAGACGTCTGGGAAGCAATTCAATCCCCTTTTTTTTTTTTATAAATGGGAAGGCTGTGAGTACTGATGTATTAAGAACCATCAGATAACTTTTGTTATCATTTGCTGAACTTACAGATGCATTTAGTAGTCCAATCACATGCACAAATGAAAGATCTTAGATGCTAAGTAATTATTTAAAAGGTATTGTTTACTGAACAAATGTATAAAGCAAGTATCTAAATACAAATGTGAATCTAGGATAAAGTTACGACAAGTGCAATTTTCTGCCAAGGCATTCTGGGGCTCCCATCACATTAGGTGTTATAGAAGAATAGGCAAAATGAGATGTCTGCATTTCACACTGTGTACAGTTTATATTTCCAAATTCTTCCTATGTAAGAAAACAAATTATACAATAACACGGGAGTAGTTTTCACTGTTTGTGAGCTGGAAAGCCTGTTAGGTTTGAGAATAAAGTTAGCAAACTTCAACTCAAGTTGCAAACGAATACTTTGTCTTTGTATTTTACTGGAGGTGCTTCAAAGTCTTGGGCCCTGTTTTGTTATTTCAGAGGAAAATAGAGCAGAAAATAAGCATAAATACGATTTGGACAAGGATTCTCGTGTTCTTCCCTTATGTAATCAGTCATTACCAAAGCAGCTCAGCATCCACCTTCAACTGGGTGGGAACGTTGCTTTTTCCCGTGAATTGGTAAAACCTGTTGAAGTGGGTGAATGAGCTAAAATAACATAAATGAAACATTAATGCATTAATTTTAAGCCTTAATCCTTAATCCTTCAATGCACAAAATTCACCTGAGTAGAACTACCCCTAGGAATGTGCAAAGTAGGCAGCTGTGTGGCTTTCTCTGGGAAAAGGCTGGCTTTGCTGTGGTGGGATTAGGTGGCTGGGAAGTGAGAAATCCAGAGAGAGCAGGTGAAATGCGTGAAGAAATTTGGAAAGAGGGGCATGGCTTGAAGTCTGTTCAGACTGGGACAGGACAGACTCCCACACTCCATGAGCCTGAACATCACCTCAGGTCCGCTCTGCCCATAGTCAGTATGTTCCCTTGTTCCTTTTATATCCAGAATCATAGAATCGTTTAGGTTGGAAAACATCACCGAGTTCAACCATCAGCCTAACTCTCCACTGCTAAACCATGTCCCTAAGCACCAAAAGTTGCCCTGCACAACTTTTAAACATGTTCAAGGATGGCAATTCAACCACTTCCCTGGGCAGCCTGTTCCAGTGCTTTAAAATCCTTTCAGTGCATAAATTTCTCTTAATACCCAACCTAAACCTCCCCTTGCACAACTTGAGGCCATTTCCAGAAGCCCCATTGTCCCTCCAACCACATGTCCCACTCCTTTGTGGTGCCCCAAAACCACTGTTCCCCCCAGCAGCTCTGCTACCCCATCCTCCCCACCAATACACTGTTCTTGTCTCAGCACTGAACACACAGGTCGGAAACCTTGAGCCAGCTCAGCATTCCTCAGCATGGCTTCAAGGTTGAGACAACACTGAAAGAATAATTTTCAGAGAACACATGTGGAGCTGAAAAAAAAATTATGACATTTTACCACATCCATATTCCCTGTAATTTTTTTTGACCTGACATTTGCTTAAGAATCTCTTTCCATCTGAAACATCTGTTTAAATAAATTTTGTTTTATAGCAGGGTATGATTAGAAAAGTTACAATCTCTGGTACGAAGAGATTAAAAAATCTTTAATCTGATATTTTCATTTTAATCTGTAAAGAGGGGAAAAAAAAAATAGTAAGTTATAGCTATCAATCCGTTGCACTTTTTCTGTTCTTTACAAAGCAGTTTTCTAATGCAACTCAAAAAATCAAATATTTATCACATTCATCAAAATTTTTGTTTCCCAAAGCACTTTTCCTTAGTATGTTATCCTCTCCTCCAGAGCTTATTTTCCCATTGCAACTGAGAATTTTCACCCCCTCCTGTCATCCAAACTGGCAACCATGATACTATATGTAAATTCTAGCTCTGTTTTTCACATCCAGTCAATTGATAAATCCATCAGTTTTTAAAAGACTGTCTTTCCTCTTCACCTAGCATTCCAGCTCACTCTTACCAACTATGAAAAATGTATTTGTCACCTCTCTGAATACCCTGCCTCATACTTCCCGCATTTATTTTATCCTAGAGTGATTTTGTCCACTTTTCCGTGAGCCAGAGCTATACAATATGCTTAAAAAAACCCCGACAGTTATTTGTTTTTCTTCTCCAAAGGTGTAAAAATACATAAGACCATATTTTTGTCCAAGAAATCTTTAAATAATCTTTACAGTGTTGCTTCTTTAGATTGTTTCTGAAATTTCCTGGTTACAGAAAGGGTACTCTTCGACAGCAGTTGCTAATAGCATTGTCCCTTCCTGATCTCCCATATTTCACACGTCCTGTCCTCATAACACCTCTTCTATTTCACCTTATGCAAACAGAAATACTTCTCCTTCTTACTGCTACACTGACATGTTCTGCAGGAAAGTTAGTGGTAAAGGACATCTGACCTAAAACGTGTAAATAAATAGCAAAACATCTTCAAATACATCTACACATATAAACAGGGTTGTCCATTCTTTGTTCAAGGTTTATAATCTGTAAAACCCATTTTTCAGCATCCTTATTAAAAGATCCCATGTGTAAATTAACCCAAACTAGTTACCTTGACCACTCCATCACTTTGTTCGTAAGAGTTCCATCAGAAGTAAAAAATCCCTTATTTTTTGAAAAAGTAGTTCACTTCTTAAAATTCTGTTTACGAGACGTGGCTGTTGAATACTGTGATAAATTCCTGGGAAAAGCAGAAAAGAGACAATCCAAAATTTTGTTAGGGCTTCCAATGAGAGGAACAGAGGGTAAAAATAGTAAGAAAAGAAGATATATTTAACAGGACTCTACTGTGTCCTCCAATTAAATCATATCTACTAGTAAAGTATACATTATGGGTTGGGATGTAAGTTCTGTGACTTATATAATAAACTTCAGTGCTTATATTCTTCTGTTTCTCTTATACTTTATCAGTAAACAAACAAACATAATGAGTTGGAGAATAAGTAATTAGTGAACAAGTCATAACAAAGAATGGCATTAATGCAGAATGCAAGACTCCTTTCTGGAAGTCCTGACCCTGTTAATTTTCTTGAGTTCAGAGAAACCTCCAAAAAACTTCCAATAATCGTACTGGCAAATATCAGACATCTAAGTTAGAATTAAGGTCGTCCAGAATGTACCTTGGATTTTCATTCACTGGTATGAATATGTATTGGACGTGCCGCCTCCTTGGGTCTGAGCAGTTTCTTCCAGCAACTCTCATGTCATCAGACAGTTGAAAAAAATATTTAGGAAGACACTTCCCCAAGAAGGGAATAAGTACTTTGCATTCCTTACTGTAATTTCCAGCTTTTCCTTTGCTTTTGTCTACCTGCATTTTATATGATACAGTATGAAAAGTGGTAGTCATGTGAATACAAGCCAATTATTCACCCAAGAATCTCTGCTGACATCATAAAATGCACATGGTGCAACTTCAGTGATTTATGAATGGCAGTAGTTCTCCGAGAATGTGCTCAGTTGGATGTTTATTTTGGAGTCTCACTGTTATATATTAGCTTCTAGCCTTCTGAGCTTCATAAACCAATCCCTTTCTTGGCCACGTGCATGCCTCTCTTTTTCCCATAACATCTGTGACAACTTACATAGTCTCAATGACTTCATATTCGTGTTCCAAAGTACCATATGGAATGTCAGTAAAAAGGCTTTAGCAGAGTAATTAAACAAAAGATGAGCCAACCAAGGCCACCTTATTATTTTATTAGTGTGTAGGAGAGCCATTTCTTGACTGGGTTTTTTCAGTTACCAGCCTGAGGGTGTTATGTTTGGGGCTTTTTCTACTGGTAAGCAATGTGTGACTACTGTCCTACTTTAAAGGAGTTAGTGGTAGTGAGATTTCTCACCGTCCTGGATGAATGTCACAACATCCAAAAGTATTTTGATAGCTTTGAAGGCCACTGAGAGGAAAGAGACCAAGTGGAAGAGCAAGTTTTGAGCACCTGCTTTCAAGGCTTCCACAAAAGGAAATTATGTGGAGAGAACTTCTTACCCAGTTAGTCCCAGGATCTGTTGAGGAGCCCAACTGTATCTGAAATAAAATGAATTATTACATATGCAAAATACCTAAGAAAGCACATTTCAGAGAGTAGCAAGACATAGCTAATAGGAGCTAGCCAGAGATTTAATCAGCAACGCCATTTTCCATGGCTCTGTATGTTTTCTACTAATCCCTGTTCATATGGCTGCAGTGCCAACAGACTGCACGCACCACACTGAGGTGTGTAGACCTATTTGTTTGAGTTGAAGGTGGGTTGAAGAAAACTGCCTTGTACCCCATCATCCATCGTAGACCTGTCTTCACTGATTTAGGATGCAAACTCCCATTAAATTTTCAGCTGTACTCATGAAATAATTGTCTTTCCTTTTGATATTTCACTGTATTTTATGTGAGCTGTCAATCTTTCAGTAGAAAACACTATAATTAGCTCCACATTTTCTGACATGCGATTTCACAAACTTGAGATAGAGTAGCAGAAGTTTTGACATCTGATTTTACCTTTGAAGAAGCATCATCTGAAAAGCTGTTTGTAACACCTTGTGTATTACAGGCTCCTGCCTGCATCAATTAGCGGTAAGTTTTCCAGCAGTCTAGAACTGCAATTATTTCCACTTGTCCAATTCATTGTGCGTTACATATGTTTATTTTCATACCCTTACTGATTTTTATCCAAGAAGTTTTCCTTTCTTTCACTTCCTTCATAACTTTATATATTAGAAACCGAAAGTGAACACACTCTGTTAAGTTTCTGTTTCTATTTGGCATTATCTTCACCTCTTTTGCCTAGCTGCTAATAAATATTGCAGGCCTTTGAGTACATTAGAATAACTTGATTTTTCACTTTCTTAAAACACTTTAACTGTCTTGATAGGCAGAGTGTTCCCTAATTTTGATTTTTGTCCCCTGTAATTGGTTTTTAAATACTTTCTAATATTTGGATTTTTTTTTTTTTCAATAGCAGTTTTATTCCTGCAGTTTCACACTTGCTATTTACATGGGAGCTCAAAGACCATGAACTACTTTTTTACTGCATCATAAGTTTTTACCTGCTTGCTCACCAGACATCAGCAGGAATTGCCCAGAGATGTTAAGCAAAGCTCTGTGGCTAGCAGTGGCTCTTCACAGACCACTTCAGCAGTTACTGCACCCCAAAGGCTCCATTGTTTTCCCCTCTTCCTCCACTGGTGAGAATTGCTGATACTTTATTTACCTCATGGCTTTGACCCTGGCTGTTCCTCTCACTGGCCCTGACTGTAGAAATAGGGCTGTGGAGTAAATTGTAGGGAGAGTGGAAGATTCATTGGTAGAGTTCTCATGTTTTGCCACTTCGAGGCTGCAGAAGAAAGGGCAAAATTAAAAGCAAAAAGGGGAGGCTGTAGCTGGTGTATCCCAGCGGTTATTTCTAACAGTGCATGTGCCTTTCCTTTATTTAATAATTCCAAGGAACACAAGCAAAGATCACAAAACTTATGTCAGTGCTGAAGTGTCGAGTTCTAAGAGAAGGAAAAAAGGAGAACTGTCTTTTCTAATTCTTGCACGAGAACAGGCAGGCCTCTGCAAGCTGCTTTCACCAAGAACACATTTGCCCCGCGTGCTTAGAGTTGCCAAGTCCCATCTCCTCACCAAATGCTGAGGAATGCTGCTGTAGGGCAGGGTCAGTGGTTAGACAGAGGTGCTGGAAAAGGGCTCTCCAAAAGGCAACAGGAAGACGGCTCTCAAGCGTGACTCAGAAGATGTTGTCCTGCATTGCAGAACAAGAAGAGATTTCAAGTGATATTGTTTCTCCTGGCTTTAAATCTGACCCATCTTCACTGCTCTTTAGCTTGATTTCCACCGTGCCCTAGCCAGGTCTATCAGAGTGGTAGAGAAACTGGCTCATTTTTATTTTTCCTAATAGATAAGAAATAAGCACCGAGGAAGCAGTAAAGAGACTGTGCAGGTATATGGAAGCGAACAGCAAATAAAATAACAGAGAATTAATGTTACATTGAGAACTTCAGCATTTCTTGAATGCTGAGCTAATAACTTCAGCTACAGAATAGCAGGTTGTTCTGTAAATTTCAGTGTACAGACAGCAGCAGATTCCCTGAGGATATCTTTATCTGAGCTACTTGCAGTTTGCCAACTTATTACACATCACTCATATTTTTACTAAAAGCCACGAGGTGCCGTTTGGAATGTCTAAGTGCTTCTTTAGTGCTTGGCTGTAGGTACAAGAAGCAAATACTTCATACTGGGTGTATACTGGAATCCTCTTGTTGAAGATGACTGGGAACTCGTAGTAGAACAAAGGAAGAGAGTTTGAACAGTGCAGGCTTTCTCTATATGAAGAATTTTGAGGAGCTCTGTGCTGAGGACAGGCCTTCTGAAGCACAAATTAAAGCAGCTATATATACATCAGATGCCATTTCACAGTTCTACTTTATCAAAAGTCATCCTGCCCTGCCACAAGCAAAGAAATTGTGGAGGTTTTCCCAACGTGTACTACTGGTGCAGACCTCGTGTAATAACTTTTATTCTGGGTTATCTTAATTTTTCTTCCTCCACCATTACTGAAAATAGCTGTGTTACAAACCCTTGAATTATTTTATAACAGAAACATTGACACAAGCTTTACTGTAGAAGTATGCATTGCATGGTGGTAATATCAGTGTTGATGACAGATGTCATTAGTTTAATGACCACAGTTATCTATTGTCATATTTAAGTGACTTAATGGAGTTAAATCTACTTTCCTTAATGGCTAGAATTAAGAAACTATGTCACATCTACATTAAGCTTATTACCTGTAATTTGTACAAAGAAACCTATAACTTGAATAATTACTCCTACTTAATATACCATTAACCAGAAATTGACCAAGACTTAGTAAAGTCCATTTGTGATTTACAGATTTGTTTAGCATCTCTGTTTGACCCCTTACATGCGACTTCATTAATGTTTTATATTTAATTTGGCAGAAACAATCTCCATTGAGCAGATTTGTGTAACGTGCTGATAAAGCAAGCTTGTAAATGGGTATATATGCACCGTGCTTACATGTTTGCATATTGTTTTTTCTGCAAGTGCTGCTTTATTTTAGGGATGAGATTCTGAGTCCATTGAAAATATTGGCAAGACATTACTCAGCTTCAGTGACAATTAGATCTCTTGTTAACTGTGCTCACTGAGTGTACCTCCCACTTCCCTTCTCCTTTTTGTCTTCCAAGTACAGTAATGGCTTTAAAACATTTTCTTTGGAAGAAAGTAAATTTTTCTACCGAATTATTTTTCTTTTATAGATATTTTTGTATTTTATTTCACATTTTAAGTGGTACAAAATAAAAAGTAGAGAAAGGGAATACACAAGGTAGGAAAGAATTTTTAACTGTCAAGGAATATCAAGGCAAACAATGCCCATTCCTAGGCAGACAAACACCCACTAACTCCAGGCTAATGCCAAAGTGCTTCCCCTGTCTAGATTTTTCTTCAGTGGTACATGAAAAAAAAATCCATGTCTATATATGAACCTCAGCCATTCCTCTCTCTGTAAGATCAGCTACATCTAATGCTAATCTTGTCTGACTTAAACCCAAGGTGGAAAATAAAGGAGCTGCATCTGTTCTGCATGAATTCAATGACTTCAGTCAGGGTGTTCAGTTGATAAGAAGAGAGGTCACCAGGATGGATCTGCTCTCACGCTGAGCCTGCCTGAAGGTTCACGGATGCTCACTGAGGTTCCACGGGCTGGCTGAAATGATCTGTGAACATTGTGGTCACCAAATCTTATCCACATTAGCTCTTGAAATACATTCATTTCCTTGAAAGGGTTTTTTTTCTTTCATCATCGTCCTGTTCCCCTCCCATAGCTCGCTGAAGTTGAGGATGTCCTTCCCACGTCCCTTCTCTTCCTTTTCTCCTCTAGGTAGAAGATCACTTTCTTTTAAGGATTTGGCTCTGCACTGAATTCTCTACCAGTAAATGAAAGGCTATGTTTTGACCATATTGAATTTATTTTACTATCGTTTTTCCTTAAAATCTTTCTCTTCTTCTCTTTTTAACACTTTCTGAAAATGCTGTAGTGAAAGTGTGTCAAGAACACAGTATAAAAACAAAAATAGAGACAATAAGGTGACATAAAAATATCCACTTTTTAAACCACATTCATAAAACTTTTAATGTTGGGTATTTATATTACTAGGCTTATCTTGCCTAATGCTATCCACTGTAGGAACTGAAGAAGTTACTGAAAAAATCAGAGTGGTGATGGAAAACAGCAGGAATGTGTAGCTAACTCCTTAATATCCCTGAACCACCAGAGGAAAAAAAAGGTGGAGTAACATTCATCATTCCACGTGTGAAGTCGGTCTCTGAAGATTTTTATAAATGAGGATCTTCAGTAGACTTCATCACGTAAGCTGACAAGGTGATGCAGAGTCACGTCAAATTTCTGTTTGCTGCTGGTTAGGGTGCTTTCTTCACCCATTGTTTCTCTTCATTTCCAAAGGATGCAATAAAAATGTGGAGAATCAAATAAATTATGCTTCTCTTAACAAGAAGAAAATGTTATCTACACACCAGATTTTCAACATATTCCTGAAATGGAAGGTTGAAATTTAATATGAAGAAATATTCTGAATTAAACTTCTTCCTGTAGTGAATAGGACATGACTGTCCATGTGTCTAAGACCAAACTAAAGGGCCATTGCTATGTAATGGGAATTTTGTTTGAATCACAACCAGGGCAGCAGGTATCTTACTAAATTATCCCTTTATGTAGCACTATTAATATACTCCGATCCTTTCATCCATGAACTGGGAAATTAAAAATATATTAATACCAAAGCCTTCATGATAACTGCATTGATGGACAACACATAGTTTATATTTAATCACCTCTTATTCATAACATGTCATAATCATCCATCATGGCAGCGAGAAAATTGTGCAGCCTAACTCCTACACTGAACGTAGTAATGAAAATATAATAGGTGAAAAAAGTTCAAGGGGAAAACTCATTGCATAATTGATGTCATGGACTGGTGATCTTACAGGAGATGATGTCTGTATTCTGCCTTGAGATATTTTATTCAAGCACAGATACATGTGTGGTGTATTGAAGTTACATATCTCAGACATCTCATGAGAAGCCTGTCATATAAAAAAAGCATGGGTTAACTCTCATAAAGCACGCAGTCTCTTTGAACAACATCAAACATCATCCATCTGATATTTTTATTTTTCTCATGACTTTGTCCAGACCAAAGTATCTGTTTTAAAAATCTCAACAGAAAAGGAGGCTTCTACTTGCTCTTGAGGAAAGAATTCTAGTCTCTTTATTTCAAATGCACCTCTCAGTTTTGTGTCCCTCTGGGTCAACATGCAGAGTCGTTCATCTAATCCACCCAAAACTTCAGTCTCCAGTCCAAAGTAATTCACTGGGCTGATACTATCATGAGTAAAGGGAGACAAACACTTCCTTAGTGCAGTTCAGTTTTCCAGAAAGGGAAAAGTAGGTGAGGTGATTTGGTCAGTAGAGACTCCTAATTAAAAAACAAACAAACAAATGTAAACAAAACAAAAAAAACAAACCAAACCAAACCAAAAAAACCAACCAAACAAAACCCACGAAAACCCAAACAGACAAACAAACAAAAACCCACAAACAAACAAACAATACCCAACAAACCCTGAAGTTAACTAAGATGGTGCCAACCTTCACAAAATCATAGAATTATCGAGGCTGGAAAACACCTTTAAGAGAATCGAGTCCAACGATTAACCCTACTCTACCAAGCCCACCACTAACACATATCTCCAAACACCACATCTAGACAACTTTCAAACACATCCAGGGATGGTGACTCAACCACCTCCCTGGGCAGCCCATTCCAATGCCTGACAACCCTTTCAGTGAAAACTTTTTTCCTAATAATCAAATTAAACCTCCCCTGGTGCAGCTTGAGTCCATTCACCCTTCTGTCACTGGTTACTTGTGAGAAGAGACCAGCACCTACCTCTCTACAGCATGCTTTCAAGTAATTGTAGAGAGTGAGAAGGTCTCCTCTCAGCCTCCTCTTCTCCAGACTAAACAACTCCATTTCCCTCAGCCGCTCCTCACAGGACTTGTTCTCCAGGCCCTTCACCAGCTTAGTTGCTCTTCTCTGGACCGGCTCCAGTACATTGATATCTTTCTTGTGTTGAGGTGCCAACCTTGCGTATCCCTAAACAGTGTGAGCTCAAGGAAGAACCCGGGCAAATTTTACCCAACACAGACATTACTCTTATTTATCAGAACAAAGGTTCTTTCATCTGCAACTCCCCTATCTCATCCCATAGAAGAGCACCAAGCTAGAGCTGGAAACTGCCCTAATGCTAGGAGGAGGATCCAGTCTACTTCCTTCTTCTCCTTTAGTATTTATCTTCTTTAGAGTTTTATTTAATGCACTGGCCAAAGTAGATCTCATAAACCACCCTGATTTTCTTTAAAGCTGACCAGACCAGAGCTCCTGAAGCACTTCTGTGACTATAATTCATTCTGGCTATCCCTGAGGCTTTTGTAGACGTAGATGACATTGCCTGTAATTTAGTTCTTGAGCCCATTGCCATGTAAAATATTATAATCATTAAGATGTTATTTTGCTTTTATGTTCTCTTCTCCTTGGCAATGTGTTTTCTCTGTCGTGTTCATTCTCTGACCTCCAGCAATGTTTTAACTTTCCTAATTATGGCCCTGTTGCCAGCCTTTTCTGGGCAAAGGAGAGTTCATTTCATTGCACTTACTATCAAACTGATGGAGTTAACCCTGCACGTTTTTGTTTTGTTTTGTTATTTGCTACAGACTCATCCTTTGCTGCAGTTATTTTATTCTCATCAGGGAACAAAGATCTCAGTGAACAATGGTCTGAGTTCTGGATGCTACAGCATTAACAGCACAATAAATTGAATCTCATAGTCCAGTAAATTTATGTGTGGGCAATGAACGGCTATAGCCACACTTTTGTAGCTGTATTCTGCCATCAGTCAGAGATCTGGGTAGGAGTTACATTGTTATCATTTTCACAATTTCTGAATTAAAAACCAAAGCAAAACAAAGCAAGCAAATTAACAAAAAACAAACAAACAAATCAAACCAAACCAACCAACCAAACAAACAAAGATGTCAGTGGTCTCAGCAAGGACAAGTGTAAAATAGGTAAGAAAGTGCAAGTGAGTTCTTGCACTAAGTGCACTGCAAATTGTTTCCTTTATTTCCCCCCAATTTCTGGCCCCTGTTTCATAAAGCATATGGCTAATCCAGCCAGTGGAAACTTCCATTTATTTTAGAAATCATGGACCTTTATGACTGATTTCCAGTGCCAAACTATAATTACTTTAATTCTACATTGCTGGAGAGAATTTGAAAACAGGATTTCTTTAGAACAAAATTAACTTATATAATGAATGAAAAGATAAATCATATTAGCTCAATTAAAGTATATTAACATTTTTGTTGCATATGAATAAAAAATCAGACACAATGAAAGCAGGTTTCTCATAAAGAGACAATTTATGGAGATTTATGAAGATTTTAGGAACTTGCAAAATTCCATTACTTAACATCTCTATTAAAATCTTTACAAGCATACATAATGAAAGACCTAATAAAAGATTTAATAAATGGACTTCTGTTTAAAGTCACATTGATTCAATATAAGAAAAGGATCTGGAAGTTAATTTAGATGAAAGGGACAATCAGTAGTTAAAATAAAATTAGTGGGGTTTTTTTCAGGATTTCTAAACACACAGAGAACAAGCAAACACTGCCTTAAAAGGCTTTTAAAAAACAGTCCAGCACTGACTTCTTAAACATTTTTTTACTTTAATTTTCTATGTTCTTCTGACCATAGATTACCTGGAAATCTATTATGGGTAAGCAATTCTTACTTAAGAGGAATTTGCATCTGAAACTGAACCTATTGGAGAGGCTACACACAAAGAAGGGTGATTTACCTATCAAGCCTGTTCAGGCTAATGCATATTATCTCAGAGTTGTCTCCCAGTAACCTGCTTTCTCACTGATCTGTGCTTTGACTAAAAGTTAACTTTTTTTAACTTTGTCTTTATAAAATATCCTGTAAACTGGGGTCACGGTCCATGGCAGTACATACCAGTTCTGCTGCTAGGCACAAAGGTGGCATCACCATTGCTGTATTACTACTCTTACGCCTGAATGGTTTTCTGATGCTTCAGCTATTTTTTGCTATTCGGTTATCTAAGAATTCTCCTGATGCACGGGGAAAATCAGCTGGTGATATGGATGAGCAGATGAATAAAATAAGCATTCCATTTTGAACTGGATTGTGTACTTTAAAATTTCATTTTGCTCCAAGGAAGTGCCTCCAATCCATGGACTCTCTTTGTCATGATGCTCTAGAGCAGCGCAGCCTGCAAAGTTGCTGTCCCTTTTGCTTACACTTGTAAGATGCGGAGGTGAAGCTGGTGGATGACTTGACAGTACAGTTCTGTCAGAACTTCAGAAAAGTTGTAAGAATCTTATTCCCTGGGTGAAGTTGTCTTCTAGAGTTTTATTGTTATTTGTGAGGATATGGTGCTTATGTCTACCCCTTCCTCTCACCACTTACTACAATATATATGATCCAAAGTGACTAATCTAGCTGCTTAATTGAACAGAACTAGCCTAACTTTCTAGATGGCTCCAGGGAAACTTCACTGTCTGCATTATACTTATTATACATATATGACAACATAAGAAAAATGGCTTTCTTTAGGAAGATTGTCTCAGATCTGTGATTCTGTCTCAGTTCCCTCCCCCACCTGCTTCCCATCCTTGAGCAGGTATCTGGGACTGATATCCAATTTAGCAACCCTGTATTTTGGCTCAAAAATGTGGAGTAAGAATGACATTGATGAAAAAGAAGATATCTATTAATGGTAAGGTGCACTCCCGTTCATTTCATACTCAAGGGGCATATAATGTCACTTTTGCTTTCAGGTTTACAACTGTTCAATTAAAAGATGTCAAAATGCATTTGACAGAAATGACTAATCAGCATAGCTCCTGAAATGCACAAAGCCTTTTGTGCCAGCAGATCCCAAAATGTTTGCAAATTATGAAATGCTGATGTTGTTCAGACTCTCTTTTTGGTATAAAGACTTTGAGGAGAAAAAACTATTACACTAAAACTATTATTATTATTCAGATAGTCTTTTTGAACATTGAGTTCAGATATATTGAATCTTACTTTGCTGTTAGAAGTTCGTAAAGAGCATCCTTTGGTTGGCTTGATCACAGCCATACCGCCAATGTGCAGTCATGGAAGATGGAAATAATCCACTCTGAATAGAATAAATAAAATACAGAAAACAAGAATGTAAAAATATGTGGCAAAGCAAGCCATCCTAGATGAGATAAATCAGTCAGGTCTAGATCTAGAACCTGAAAGCAGTTATAGGAGGAAGGACAGGCTGTGGGATATGGAGAAGATAAACCTCTGCTATTGCCAATTCACTATTGAAAGGGTTGAAGTTGATTTCTACCTTCAAGCAGCTGCTTCTGCTGGACAAGGATATTTGTCTCTGTATTGTCTAGAGAAAGCTTTCGTAGAGAAATCTGAACCATCTGTTGTTTGTCCTTCTACATTCTATTATTTAGAACAACATATTAAACTACTGTGTAAATATATTCAAAAATCATAATCTCAAGGACTGAGACTAGGAAGTAAGCAGCACAAGTGATGGCAATAGTAAAAAAGTGCTCTGAGCTAGTCTACCAACAAAAAAACAGAGGTAAAATCTAGGCATAAAATCCCATCGTCGGCTCATAAGCTATATCCCACTATAGACACCACTACTGGTGGTCTCTTCTTATATTATGTGTTCTCTAGGCTGAGATGGGAAGAGTATACTCTATATTATTTAAACTCTATAATATTTATAAATATTTGACCTCCGAGCATCCTCCCAGTGAATCAAATTCCTTCTCTGATGGTCAGGAGGAGACGATTAATAATTTCTTTCTGAAGACCTTCATATCCATTCTGGTGTTAGGAACCCTCTCCCTTGCTTTTTGCTGAGGATGGTTGATTCACTAAGATGGAGTTTGAAAGTTCTTGTAGAATTTCACAGCCCACTTCATATACCAGATGCCTTCAAGAAAGACAATGTTAATACCACTGTTGCTAGACAAAAATATATAGTTAATGTTAGCAAGTAGCATCATTTGAGTAGGGTGGCAGCACTGAATGCCTGTGAGTTCTCTTAATGTGCACATTGTTTTAGAATTTTATGAGTAGGATCCTCATGAGAGAAGGAGAGAAACAGAACATGAATGTAATATATTGTTTCATGTATTCAGACTTATAAAGCAGAAACAAAATGTGTTGAATAAGTTAGAAGCAATATATTAGAATACTTTATTTCACAAAATGCTGAGATTGATCTGTTCACAATAGAAGTATATGTCAGCTTCCAGAAATTCTGTGGAACACAAAGTCCATTTTTTTATGTGCTGCAATGCTCAGAACTCCTGAAATTTGAAGCTGGTTTTAAGTGAAAGTGCATGAGAACAGTAATGATCTTTTTTTCACTCCTAAGAATCTCCACAGGAAATTAAAATTATCCTTGTTGTCTTATTTCTCCCTTAATTGTGATTTGGAAACAACTATTATTGATTACATATATTAACTATATTATATGTAGTTTAGATATTATTATAATTACATATTATAATTGTTGTATCCCACTGCTCTCATTTTGAAGAGAGTAACATCGTGCAACTGAAGACATGAGAATCAGCTTTCAGAGGTGGGTCTGTACT
>JAAGNO010029352.1:125301-137210 GCA_033439905.1 Ceryle rudis
AAAGAAAGAAAAAAAGAAAGAAAGAAAGAAAGAAAGAAAGAAAGAAAGAAAGAAAGAAAGAAAGAAAGAAAGAAAAAGAAAAGAAACACTTGTCCTGGGTTTTCTTAACCTTACTTAAAAGAGTAAGGGGGGCGGGGAGAAGGTCTGTACAGATTGAAGTGGTTCAGGGGATTGGTAATGGGCTATGGAGTTCTATACCTTCAGGTCACCATTTCAAATCTGGAGTGTTACTAATTAAAGACATAGCACACTTTGCTATTTGTATTTTTAAGGTCTATAAACTTCTTTGGGCTTCTTGGTTAATGACTTGAATTAAATTGATTGTGAAAAGGAACATCTGTCCTTGAATGACTTTACTGAAGACTGAGGTAAGAGGTTATTTTTCTGTATAATGGTAACGATTCTGTTGTTAGATGTAGGAAATAAATATTTCAGCTCTTAATACCTGAACTGAACTGGTGACTTGTTCAGAAGTAGGGGTAACTAGGAAGACCCTAGGTATTTATATGCACCTAATGTTACCTGTCCAGTTAATTCAGCCTCCGCTTTCTTCCTATGATGTAACATTTAGTCTGCACAAAACTCCTACACACATTCTAGTAAAATAATACTGAATATGGGAACAGAATTCAAACAAAAGGCAGACAGAAGAGACTGGAAGAAAACGGTGAACAGGCAAATACCTTCCTGTAAATTGAGAGAAAAACAGACACTGGGAGAAGACAGAAATTCCTGCATTCTCAGTCTTAAATTATTTAGGCTAGAGCTGTATCTTAGGAAGTATTGAGACTTGGGGTAAAAGGAAAAAAAAAAAAAAGAAAAAGATTTTATTGCTCAGGAAAAGCTGATGAAAGGCAGACTGCATTGTTTTAATTGCCTTTGACCTCAAAGTAACCAGGCACCCAGATTTGCACACAATTGCAGCGTCATCCCTGGTCACACAGATGACTGAAATCAGAACTCATTTCAGAAGGGTTTTGATGTCCACAAATGCCAGACTGAGAAAGTTCTTAGAGAAATGATTATAACAATACTTCTTCACCTGTATTTCACGCCCATAACTACACATTTCATGGCAGAGTTTAATCTCTTTCTGTTGGAACATGATGCTTTTCTGAAGAAATCTCAGGATTTGATAGAGGATCATCATGAGACCTCTTTGATCCCCTGGGAATGCCAGGTATCTTGTCTTTTAGAAGCGCATTGAAATAATATATTTAACCGAAAGGGCCCAAATGAATTTGACTTTTCAAGTCACGAATCACATAAGACCTGAATAACGTAACAGAGTGGACTGCATTTGCACTCTCTAGAGGATGGAATAGAGCCTAAATGACAAAAATGGGAATTTCAAGCACCTAAAGTTTTCAAGTTCATCTTCTACCCATGGAGGGTTGCAGGACTGGAGGAGAAATGAGGGGACCCAGGCCTCTAAGTCTTCCATGATTTTCCCAATCAAGTTCTCTTCCTTAGCCTGAAAAAATTTACTAGAAATGTACACTTCTCAATCAGAAGCAGAATTTCGTTGCGATATAAATACCACTCTAAATAACAAGAAACAACCTCCAAAATTTCCTGTCTGTTTCCTCAGACGCCTGTATCATTCTTGTATAAGGGTTGAAATTATTAAAAAAGAAAAGGTCAGAAATGTTCTTTCTCTTGTCTCACTTAACTCTTTCATCAACTTGCTCTGAAGTTTGCAGTCACAACCTGCTGTACAGCAGATGCCAGTTCTTTATCACTGCTGCTAAGCCAAAACTTCTACTGCAGTCTTTTCTCCCATACTTTTTGAAGCATGATCATCTTTGATAATTCTTGATCTTTAGCTTCTGGGGACAGATTTTGATTGTCCCTGAAAATGGCAAAATGCACTCCAGTTCTTACTCTGTTTGGCTTTGCCTATGTAGAAGAAGAGACAGGAGCATCTACCATATGCCCCATCAACTCGAGTCTGCTCTGCCAAAAGTGGAAAAATAAACCTATTTACTTTCAAACATTTCTTGTTCCCTTTTGTGGGATTCAGGCAGAATCTGACACAGTGAGGAATGAAGGCAACATGTTCTCCTCTCCCTATGTCCAGCTGGAACCAGCCTCTGGACTCTTCTTTTTGTCAGGTCATATCTTCCCATCATGACTCCAGATGGTACATTTGTTTCCCTTTTACATTTTTTCCCCAACTCGGTAAAAAGGAGCCCAAAGCAATGTTCGATTATTTTAGTGTGAGAGCTCTCTCTAGTGGTAAGGATATTATTTGCCTTTATATTTGCTTGAATTGTAAAATATTCCAAAAAGCTACCCTTTGTTCTGAATCGAATCTGACTTTTTTTCCACACGGTAAGCACTGATACTTCAGTAACACTGACAAATATTTTGATATAATATCCTAATTTTTCATTCCATGTTTTGTTTGGGTTTTTTTTTATACTAACAAGGCTACAAACTGTTTTCAACTTAAGCCAGTAAGGTTTATGTCTTTCAACATCTCAAACACCAGAACCTGTAATTGTTTTCAGCTTCTAACCTAAGGCATTTGGGTATGGATAAGGAGAGGACATTGAGGAGGCAGACTGGCGTTCTTGCGAGTCTTCCTGGGGAAGTACAGAGTGATTAGGTTTGTAAACAGCCATCATATTAGGATAAGAAGAAAGTCTCTTAAGATTGGTCAGTAGAGGTGTAAATATGATCAGGAGAAAGATTTCAGATTAATAAAAGTGAACTTTTTTAGCAGTGGATGTTGAGAGACAGGATAGAGTTTCTCCAAAATATTAAGTGCATAGTCCTAGGACATAAAAATGTTAACCAAACATACAAAAAAAGGAGGATATCAAAATGTGGGAACGTTGCAAAGAAACAATGAAAAAGTTAGGTGCAGTGCTTATAAACAGGCACAATCTGTATGTTTTAAAGTACCTATCATTAGGTATCTGGTCATTTAATTTGGGGGTAAATCAAATTTAGAAAGCGGTTCCCTCTGAACAAGAATGAAAACTCAGGAAGAAGTCAGTTTTCCATTTTCTTCCCTTAATATGAAAAGTTTCTTTTTCATAATTAAGAAAAATGAAATTGAACCCAAAGAAAATGTTTAAATCATAAATAAAATATTTCCAGTTAATCAAAACAATTGATCTGAAATAACCTTTATCACAAAATTTTGGTTGAAGAACCAGATCAAAATTCAATCATGTGAATAGTTCTATGTGAAATGTCATTTGAAATAACTTCTGAATTTAACATAGGCGCTGCTGTATCTAATTTAAACTTTGGACTTCATTAAAATTAGTGTGGTCTTATTCAAATAATCCAGTACAGTAGCAGTTGACTGGAAAATTGCCTGAATGTCAAAGTGAAATTTAGCTTCCAGACTCCTCACACAAACTAAATCCCTCACAAACCCTCAGCAGCAGTGCTCAGATACGTATGCAGTGGTAGAGATAAATATATTTGAATTGTATTTCCCAAACTGTTCATTTATTTCAATAATTCTCTTTGTCCTGTATTGGCCAGACAATTCTCCATGCTCTTTAAATGTGGATAAATACAGCCTCTAGCAATTTTCCTCCAGTAACTGATAAACAGGTCTGAGTTAAGACTCACTGGGAGAAGGATGGTTTGCAGGGGGTTGAGGGCATAGGCTTTGCTCACCGGACAGTGCCTGCCCTCCACTGCTCTATTTTGACTGGCAGAGCTGTTTTCCCTGCTTCAGTCCCCTTTTGCGGCCTTGCCCAATTGCAGTGGTCTTGGGTATGCCTGTAGGTTTCACTCAGAACCCCCCAACACCTAAATTAGCTTGTTCAAAAAACTGCTAAGACTGGTGAGTAAATCTGAATGACATATTCTCCCAGATGACAGTAAATTAACACATTTTTATCTGTAAACCATCTCAGATATTCCAATGATGAGCAAGTACTTGCAGTTTCATTTCTGCTTATCCTTGCTGACTCTCGAATTATTCTGAAGCCGCCAGCATTTCTAAAAGCAAGACACATTGATTTCCTCATTATATTAGGAAATGGCAAGTTAAGCAAATTTCAGAAGTCTTTTCAAACTCCAGAGTCTGTTCACAAGTGATAAGACAAGACATCATATTCGACTCTGTAAGCTTTTGTGTGGAGATAGTTCTCAGCAAAAGTATTTCTGTCCTAAGGGGGGAAAAAAAAAAAAAAAAAGGAAAGAAAGGAAGAAAAAAGTGTTTCCCTCTTCCAGCTGGAAGGGGAAGGGGAGGATGGAATCTTCAAATTCTAATTCATGTACTGCAACTGCTTTACTTGCTTTTTTTTTCTATGCAGGGGAAACAGAATTTTATATGCTAAAATTGACTTTTACACCAAAACCCACCAAGCAAAACTGTCCTAACCTCAACTGTGCTTATCAATAGCATACAGGCAAAATAAAAAAAAAGAAATTTTATGATCATGATGGCAAATTACTCCTGTTCACAAAAGAAAAAGGCAATGATTCCCCCCCCCAAAAAACCCTCTAAAAGTGTATGTGTGAAAATCACTTCAACAAACAAAATCTTTCTGCATGTGTCCAACAAATGTCTTGCAATGTGTTCATGTATTTTGTTATATATTCCCTAGTGAAGTCAAAATAATTGCTGCTTATATCTCATAGCAATAACTGGCTATATGCAGATGCTATATTGCTAATACAAAGTAAATACTTGCTAACACTTACTGCACTGGACTGACTGGTATAATCCAGGTGGTAACTGGTTTGTACTTCAGATGTCAATATATAGCAATAATAAAATATGGAGATTACAGTGGAAATGGTAATAACTCTTTATGTAACTCCACTATCTCTTAAAAATCAACTAAGGTGATTTTTGCAAGGAAATATATGGGAGGTATATCTACCCCAAATGACAGTCTCAATTTCTATTTTTATTGGAGTTGATCCTACTCAGTATGTTCCAAACGAATGCCATAGTCATGGGTATAAGCTGAGAAAATGTCATCACCTCATCTGTTTTTCTGGGGCTTGGTTTTGTGTGTGTGTGACTTGCGTCAGTCCAGAAAACGTATTTATTTATGTAAAGTTTGTAAAGTGACAGGTGTTTCCAGGTTTGCTAGAGAGACTCTTTGCTTGCTGTGACCTCTGTATAGAGAAGGAAAAGTTACCTGCAGCGTTGGCAGTGACACGCTACAACCCCACACCTCAAAAGAATCTGAATAATATCACATGGTGGAAAATCCTGTTTGACAGTACAATGTGTACAAACACAAAAAGAGCGGGATATATGCAAAACAACATGGGTGACAATAAGCACATTAGTCCAGAGGGAATAATGTAGTTGTCTAAGCATCATTTCTGCAGTAGCTCAACTTGTAAACCTTCTGGTTAAAGCAAACTGACGTTCTTTTGGAGTAAATACATTTCAAAACACATGTATCTTCTCTCGATCTTTGGATTAGTTCTCACTCCTTGAAATAACAGCACACATTCATTCGCCCATGCAGCTGGCTAACTCAATTGCAATCTTAATACCCAAAGACACCCACCCCATCAATTTACATTGATTTGCTGGGGAAAAAGTGCTGCCCTGAAGTGCTAGACATCAACAGAATACAAGGTTGCACAGAGGTAAAGTGACCTTACCTTGCATTTGAACAGACACGAGTGTAGTTTTGCTAAAACATTCAGTTCGACAGACTCCAGGTACACTCACCTCTGCTCCTTGAGGCTTTGGCATGTGCTGTGTACAACAGCGACACATCTCCCACAACATTAGCTGTGGAGAAAGAATGCTGAGCTCACAAGGAGGTCAGCCAAATCCCAAAGCCAGAAATCTAACAGGCGAGGTAACCAAGAAACAACAGTAGCTGAGCTGGAAGATGTTTCACCTACACAGCCATTAAATCTTAAGGGTGCAGTTTTAAAGGATGGAAATGCCAACGGCTGGTAAAACATAACGGTAACTTATAGAACTGTAAATTACAGGAAGTCTGAGTGATCTGAAAGGTCAAAAGAATGAAAAACTGAGGTCTTTGGAGAGCTGTATGTTTCTGAACTGTGGGGAAAATTCTGCACCTTAAGCAAAAAAAGGCCAGACTTGTCATTAATATACTTTGCTTTGACAAACTCGCCTTTCATTTTCAGTCAGTGAAGAAATTAGTGCATCTGCCTCTTGATCTTTGTGTCTGTGACTAGAAAAATGAAAATTTCCTTAATACCTATTTTATTTCTTTGTAGAGACAGAATATACACAGACTTCAGAGAGTTCACAGGATTTAGTTTGCTGATAAATTTACAAAGTTTACAAAGATACGATAACAATGCAGAAGGGGCAAAACTAAAGTCCACAACTACAAACTGCTAACAAAACCAAGGAAGGTCGTTGTGATCCATGTCATGGCTCAAAATGCCCACTCCCCTGAAGGACTGCTGTTTTTCAGATGCTTTTCTTTTAGATGCATGAAGGTCTCGAAACTAGTTGTAGCTCTAGCAAATCACACAATTCATCCGGAAGTATTTATCTTCTTCTTTTTTCTATTGAAATCTTTTGATCCAAGTCTAAACCATTTATTATATGCGTATGACTATCTTTAATCATCTTTCTGCATCTTCAGACAACTGACTCATTAACTATTACAAAATTAAATGTCTCTCTGGGCAGGTTCTTTGCTCCTAATGAAGCAAAAAGGATTAAGTACCAGTTTTGATACCATTAGCTAGTAGCTTCACAAAGACTTTTTTGTCACACTTGATTATGTTATTTTTTATTACATTGCATTAGATTTAAGTTGCCCTACGCCCTACATCAAAACTACTTCTACAAAGAAAAAAGATGAGTCATTGTCATAGGTGACTGCCTTCTGAAGGGAACAGAAGGCCCCATGTGCAGAATAGACCCACTGCTTGGAGAAGTCTCCTGCCTCTCTGGTACATGACAAGACATGGTGAGAAAACTTACTACCCTGGCATGGTCTTCGGATTATTATCCATTCTTGACTTTTCAGGTAGGAGGTGATGAACTCACAACAAGAAATCTGAGGGCAATCAAGAGATAACGACTGGCCAAGGGATCAGGAGGGCAGGTAGTGTTCTCCTGCATCCCTCCACTTGCAGGGAATAATGAGGGAAGAAACAGGAAGAACCATCAGAACAATACCTGGCTCTGAGCCTGGTGTCACCAGCAGGACTTTGGGTTTCTTAATGGTGGGCAAGTTTACACAATGCCAGGACTGCTTGTCCCAGAGGGGGAGAAGGATTTTTGCTCAAGAGTCGGCAGGGCTCAGTGATGGAGCTTTAACCTAGATTTGAAGGGGGAAAGGGATAAAACCAGGCTTGCTGGAGATAAGCCTAGGGGAGGCACATCAGTGTTTGTGAGACAGAGTGCTAACAAGGTCCTTAGGTCGGCTATCCCAGTGGAGGCAGGGGACAGAATGCCATGTGATGTCAAAGACAGAAGGGATACTGATGGACTAGAAGTCACAGAAGCACCTGGGAATAGCCCAGTAGAAATTAGGCTTTCTCCCCCAGAAAAGGTGATGGGATCAGTAGCCCAGCTGAAGCATGTCTACACCAATGCATGCAACACAGGGAGCAAACAGGAGGAGCTGGAAGCCACTGTACAGCAGGAAAACTGTGATATAGTTGACATCAGGGAAACATGGTGGGATGATCTGCACAATGGGCGTGCTGCACTGGATGGCTATGAACTCTTCAGAAGGGACAGGCCGGGAAGTATGTTGACTTGCTTGAAGGAAGGGAGGGTCTACAGAGGGATCTGGACAGGCTGGATTGGTGGGCTGAGGCCAGTGGTATGAGGTTCAACAAGGTTCCTCCCCATCTTTGATGTAGGTTCTCTATAAGTACTGGAAGGCTGCTATGAGATCTTCCCAGAGCCTTCTCTTCTCCAAGCTAAACAACCCCAAGACTCTCAGCCTGTCTTCATAGGGGATGTGCTCCACCCTCCCGATCATCTTTGTGGCCCTCCTCTGGACCTGCTCCAGCAGGTCCATGTCTTTATTGCACTGGGGGCCCCGTAGCTGAACACAGTACTCCCAGTAGGGTCTTATTTTCCTCTTTTAGATGCAGCTTCACCTCTTTCAATGACATCTTCCTGATTCTCATATTATGTTTCACTTTGCTGTTTAGTTATGCTGGCTTCCTTCTGCTCCTTCTCAAGTCTTTCCCAATACTTGCTAGGTACTGCCACTGTGCTCCTGCCATGGCATCCTTCAGCAACATTAAAACTAAATGTAAGGATCTAATTATCTTAACCATCTTTTTAATCTGCAGTTTTGCATTATTCCTTTCAGTGAAGTTAACTACCCTAGGTTATTTCTTTTGCTTCTCTAGGGATGTTTAACACAAGTCAATTGTGGTGGTTGCTCTCGGGTAGTCCATTGCTCATGAGGCTTTGAGACAAGTCCTTCACATGACTCTGAATCAAGTCCAGGGCTGCAGTTTTCTTCTGGGCCTGCTCTCTGGCCACTCCATCGTAACACCTAAAAATGTAATCTATGATTCACATCCCACTGTCACTCTGACCAGTCTACACGAGGCTAATTGCAATCACCCCATGCAGTTGCATTGTCTGCCCTTGGTATCTGACTTCCCTCAGCATATCACAGTCAATGATCCCATCTTGGCCAGGCAATTGTTAATACAGACCCAGTGATCTATTTGTCCTTTTGGGGCTTGAGATTTCAATTCATACAGATTCTGTGCTACTTACTGAGGCAGTTAAGCTGTTTCTTTCCTTTGCTTTGCTTTTAAGACCTTTTAACACACAATAAAATCCTGCTGACAGCAAAATTACCAATCTTCCCTGTATGTTTTGTATTGTGGTATTACAGTGTTCTGCTTGCTGTCTTTCTCCACAGAGCTCTCCGGTGGATCTAGCACATTAACATCTTCAATTAGGGATAGGTATTCAAATTCCTCCATCTTCTTCATTTACATTCCAGCATCTAGAGAAACACAGTCTTGCTGGGAATGATTACTGATTTTGATTTGAAAAAGCAATATGGATTACGCCTGTTACATTATCTTCCTAATTTGATTAGTTGTTCTAGCAGCAGGCAGCGAGCTGCTTAAAACTGATACAGAGAGAGACAGAACTGAATTCTTATTTTGCCTCTGTAGTAAAAGTTGTAGGAAATGTTTTCTAAAAACAACTCATTCGCACTTCCTGGTGCCTTCCTCTCAAATGGTCTCATATCCTAAAATCAACAAGAAACTATTCATCTACTAAGCTTCCAAAACTTGAACAAAACAAATTCTGGGCATGACAGCTAAAGCCAAGATAGAAATACTTTATCCAATAAGATATTTATTATTATTATTATTATCTGATCTAGGCTACTTCTAACAGGTAATTAAAATCCAAATCATGATATGCCAGTGCCCATAATTATTCTGCATGTCTTTCAGATCTCTGCTTTATCAGCTCACTATTGATCTTTACAGAAACTGAGTTAAGAAGAGAATTATCTTTCCTCCTGAAGTAGGACATCTCTGTCAGGAAAAAAAAAGTTAAAAAAAATTGAAAAAAGGAAATTAAAGCAAATTTAAAAGAAATGAAAATAAATATTGGCATAAATTTGGTGAGGGAATTTCATTCCTTTATTTCACCCTCTAAATACTCAGGGAGCATTTCTGTTTTAAGGCAATCCAGGTTTTTTAGCTCTGTTCGTATATCTTCATATTTTGTTAGAAATTAGAAAAAGTCATTAAAGCCTAAATACATATATATGTGTATATTTCAGCTTTACAAATATAGATAACTATTGAAAAAGGAGGAAAGGGCTTCTGATGTGCAGCATAGAGTATGCTGGGGTGCACACTGGTGAGCCTGAAAGGTTTGCTGTCCCTGCTGGTGCCCAGGTGGTTGAGTCACCATCCCTGGAGGTATCAAAAGACTTGTAGATGTGGCACTCAAGACATGTGGTGGACTTAGCAGTGTTAGGTTTACAGCTGGACTCCATGATCATAAGGGTCTTTTCCAACCTAAATGATTCTATGATTCTACACCCTGATACCAGCCCCCTGAGCACACTGGGTTGCACCCAGAGCTGCTCTGAGCCCATCTGCCTGAACATACGGAAATGACAAAAATATTCCTATATCCCTTACCCTGGAAATTAATCTCATCTCTTCCTACACTTTAATACTCAATGTTTGCTTGTTGTTGTTTGGTCGTTGGTTGTTTGGTTGTGTTTTTTCTTTCTCTAGGGGCAGTTCCCTGAGTCATCCCTTCACAGATCCAAGACACTTTGTGATTTTTTTCGGGCCACTTCACTGAGTTCAAGCTGTACTCCCAAAGTTTCAAGAGATGGCTCTGTATCTAATGAAGATATACTCAAGCATTACAAGCAGGAATGGCCCCCTGAAAGGATTGTGTGAATGTTTATTTGACAGTCAGATCCTCAAGGGGCAGTGGGGAAAAATGCCCAAGTGAAAATCCAAGAGGGCAGAAATTTTGAACATGGAACTGTAAACCAACGTCAGCCTGATGGCAGATCTTGCTTTTACAGGGCTTAATCTGTTTTAAGGGCACGGTATTTAATTAACTCACAAATCAAATCAACCTGGTTACTCATTCCAAGTCCACAAGCGACTCTTTGGAAAGGCTAAAAATATTTTAATTCGAGCATATCTTGCAGGGTCTGAAAGAGTTTTGCAATTGGACAGGGGTCTCACCTATTTCATATTCAACATAAGCAATTGTACAAAGCACTCTGAAGGTGCCTGGGTTTAAAATTCACCTTTTCTGTGTTTCTAGACAACATAATTACTCTATGGGGTTGCTGAATATTTCAGTTGTAGACTACCCCAAATTCTTACGAAGCTCACGGTAATAATTGAAGAGCAACTGGGATTTCTTGCAGCAGCACAAAAGTGCTTTTTGTTAAACAGATTGGAGTTTGTGGACAACTCTTTAGAATCATAGATTCGGAATATCTCAAGTTGGAAGGGACCCATAAGGTTCATACAGTCCAGCTCCTTCCTTCTTACAAGGACTACATAAAACTAAACCACTTAAGAGTGTTGACCAGATGTTCCTTGAACTCTGGCAGACTTGGTGCCATGTCCACTTCCCCGGGGAGCCTGTTCCAGTGACTGACCACCCTCTCAGTGAAGAACCTTTCCCTAATTAATGGCCAGTCTGAACTTCCCCCGATGCGGCATCAATCCATTTCCTCGTGTCCTGTCGCTGGTCACCAGAGAGAGGCCAGCAGCTCCCCCTCCACTGTTTCCTTTGGGGAAGCTGTAGGCTGCAATAAGGTGCCCCCTCATCCTTTACTTTTACTTCTGCATGTCACAGCGCTGTAGTAGTAGCGTGGCTGGCCCAAAGCAAATCCTGAGTACAGTCTTGTACTGCAATTTCAAGTTTCACAGCTGCCTGTCGTGATGTTTCTAATCCCACATGCTGCATGTTGATTTTATTTTTATTTTCCTTTTGTTCTTGGGTGGATGAATAAGAATTCAAGGTACCGGAGGGAAAATTACGCCCTGTGCAACACATGCAGTTTAGTCAGAATGTGGTCTTGACTTGTGTACAGTTGCTGAGTCTTGTCTTTTCCATCTTGCCCTTGAAACGATCTCTAATGAAATGCAGCAGAATCTTATTCCCATAGGAGATTGATTATTGTGCAGTTTCACACTCATTTAGCTCTTCCTTTTCTGTTAAAGGGTACGAGATGATTATTTGCACCACTGTCCACAGTCTTCTGCTTTCTCCTTTGGGGAGCTTCTGCAGCTTCTGTAAATTTCTTCATGAAAACTACTTGTATTTTTTTGAGATTCCTTTATTATATAATCATCAAGGAAAAAAGGTTCTTTTTCCATATAATGTAATAATTATATAATGATATATTATCTATATAATTATATATCCCATATATGTGCATATATAATAAACGTAATAATAGAGAAGAAACAAAATATCTAATAAA
>JAAGNO010029352.1:137310-149417 GCA_033439905.1 Ceryle rudis
AGAAACAAAATATCTAATAGATATCTGTCATATGTGAAAAAAGCATCATATAATTATAAGGGGATAACAGAATATAGGGACCAATCCTTTTATTTACAGTAGATTCACTGGCAGTAGAATTTGTTTTCAAACTGCAAAACCAAAAGGCAGTAAAGGCAAAGGAATACACTGGTGATGGATGCAGTGGGAAAGGGAATGGAAAAAAAGAAAAGGAAAAGGGAAGAGGGGGAAGGGAAAGGGATCATACAATAATCTTAAACTGAAGCTGCTGCTAATGCCACTTCTTTGTACTCTGCCTCTTGTCATTGGAATTTTAATATGACTTTGACTTGATGAGAAAAGCTGGAAAAAGAGAACTCGTAGTGAGTGAAATAGTGAAGGCATGTTTCCCCATCACAGGGAAACATATCCCTTTCAAGGGAAAGAAGACAAGAAACATGGAGGAAAAAAGAGAATTTAAGGGAGTAGGGCCCTGATTGTGAAATCAGTTTTAGTAAAAGCCTGAATGCCTGTAAAAATCTGTTCCTAAATTACCTCAGCTGTTGGCTATGCAACATATGCATCCTGAAGCACATCAATCCTGTTTAAACCTCCATAACCTTATAATCTGCAAGTTCATTTTTAGCCATTCCCACATAAATTCACTGTATATTGGGGACAGGAAAACTTACTGCTACCTTCTGCAATTGTCTTGAACCTTGCTGTCCTGATAATTCAAGCAGAGAGTGGTTTTTGTATAATTAGATGAAGTACAATACTATTATATATACAATTTACTACTGTTTTGCTCCAGTTTAATGTCTGGCTTGACTGTAGGTAGGTATGGTTATTGGTCTATACAGAGGGTATTTCTGGGATCTCCCTCACTGTTTCATATAATTCCAGAAGTTTTCTTTCAAAGCAGTTATTGATGTTTTCCAGCCTCATTAGGTCCCTGCCATCTGCTGCCTTGATGACTTTGCAATGAAGGCTGAGTGATTTAGGATACTTCTTGACAGTATCAAAGATTTTCTTTTAGCTTCCTTGTTCTGTGCTCTGCTCTATTGATGAATCCCTCTTGCCTCATCAATTGTATCTCCCAATCAAAGTCACTGCACTCCACTCATTCACTTTCACTGTGTGATATTTCCTTGATTTGAGCACTTGTCTCTCCTTCACAATGCCTCATCCCTCATGCATTATCCATGCTTATTCTATGTACCCTATTTTTGATCCTGACATTTGACAGCCTATTTTCTGAATCATATTTCTAAATCTTTCCAGCATTAATAGTATTATTTGTTTCCATTCTGATATCTCATCTCACTTAAAACCAACTGACCAATAGTTATAACAAATCCACACAAACATATTCTGCCCAGTTTTTCTTGTAGTTTATATTTTAGGCAGATGTAATACTTGTTATTTCAGCAAGGTACAAAGCAATTGTATGACCATAGTTGAAACAACCCATTTTACTCTGGAGTAAAATTGAAACAGTACATTTATTGAAAGGTATTAAGAAGTAGGTTAGTTTAATTTGAATGGGACACACGGGAGAAATACATCAAGTCTTCAGAAGTGTGAAAAACTCCAGTTGGGGCAAATGGGAATAAAGTTTTATCTTTGTTCTTTTTAGACAAAAGAAAGAGACAAGAATTTAAAATAACAGCAAGGAAGATCTCCATTGGAAACGACAAAAAAAACGACAACATGAAGCAACCAGAACTGCTCAACACCACAGACAGGATCTTGGGAGGGCCCAGAATCTGGATTATGGAAAGGTTTTAATAAGACAAACATATGTCAGGAATGGTTTGGTATATGTAATGATCTTGGGGGGTTGGACTTGGAAGATCTCCAAGGTCCCTTCCAACCCCTAACACCCTGTGATACCTGTGATACCTGTGATCTTCCTTGTGGGGCAAAAGTAAGAAGGGCACGGCAATGTTTTCTATAGGTTACCTTTATTTCATTCTGTGAATACAGAATGAGTAATTGACTTCTCAATCTTCTGCTAAAGCAACTGAATGTGATTAATAGAACAACAGATAGATTTAATTACATCAACCTGGTAACTGAGAATACTGTGGGACTATTCAGGCAGAGAGGGTAACACGCCTGTCTTACCTGCTGCATTACTGTATACATCCCTGAAATTCTGGAAATGAAAATTGCTTCCACAGAGCTAGCAGCAGATAACTGCAAGGATCAAAAGCAGATTTGTGGCAGGATTATCCGTAATACAAAATGTGTAGGTAGTAATATGATTCTTAGCTCTGCTACCAAAAGTGATCAAAGGAAGCCAACAGAAGAAGTAACTTCAGCGAAATATAAAACACTCAATCCAGAAGTGAAAAAATAATGAAAAACCAAAAGACCCGTAACAATGGTAAGGAAAGAGATACTCACAGGAGTCTCAAAGGGATCTGTGGTACCAACTGTCGTGTAAACAGCACCAGTATCCTTCATTCTTTCGCCATGTCAGAAGGCGTTTGAAATTAATCAGATTTCTGAAACAGCTTTGATTTATCAAACTAATTAAGGGAAATCTAAAATGTCATTTGTTTTGGAATATAATTGTAAACCATATTTATTAAAATGTCAGCATGTACAAACAGCGATTAGCTTTGCTATTTCTGTATGTGAGCTTTTTTTTCCTCTACTCAGCTAAAAGGTAAATATTTGTCTTACACGGTGCTATATGGATGATATTTGTATCCTTGTAATTGTGGTAAGAAACTTTGTACTGTATCAACCAAGGGTCCATCTAGCTGAGTATCTTACATTTTGTGGTGGCTAGGAGTGGATATTTTGGTTTAGCATATAAAATAAGCAACATTTTCCTGCCTGTTGCTTCCTTTGTTTTCAGCAAATTTCTGCCTGAAAGAATTCTTAAAGTTTCTGTTTACAAGACCTTCGTGGATTTTTCTTTCAAGAATTTACATAATTACTTTTTTAAACTACCTAAGCTATGGTATCAAGAATATACTGTGACAAAATGTTCCACGGTGTAATTGAGTGATGCTGAAAGAAAAATATTTCTTTCAATGGCTACCTGACAATTTATACAAATCACCTCCATCCCCCTGATCTCTGTTGGGAAAAGAGTGACTAAGTAATTTCCTAAATAGACTCTTCATGCCCCTAATTTCTTTCCCCTATTCATCTCATATTTCTATTAATCTCTTCCCAGGCAGAGACTGAGACTTTCAAGACTCAGTTTAATATTCTCTGCTGTAAAAATATAGGATTCCTTATCTTTGCTCATTCTCTTCACCTTTCACTTTACCTTTTTCAATCTACTATTTTATCTTTTGTGATGTGAGAATCACAAAAGATAAATAACTGAGATGTGGGATCGCCACAGAGTTACACATTCTCTCTAAAATAGCAGCACACTTGTGCTAGGAAACTGCTCTGTGCCAGTGTAGAAAGGTTGTGCAGCAACACATCAGTAGCTCTTGCTTTGCAGTGACTGGTGAAGAATAAATCAAAATCTAAAGTGGTTAGACCTGTAAAATCAGTTGCCCATCTATATGCATAAAAGCTGTCAGAATGCAAAACCCAACTGCATTTCTTGAGGTAGCAATACTTCTAAATTCAAATCACAGGCAAAATATTATAAATAATTGATTTTCTCTACTCTCTGTTATGTTCCTATCCTTCCAGAAATAGTGAGCATCTTCCAGCTTATTATCTATAGCTTCTCCCAGCTATTACCTATATACTACTATAGATATTAATAGATCCTTTTGACCTTACTCAGGACTGACAGCAGCAAGCTTATTTTGGGAATCAAGTATTATTAAACACAAGTGAGGTTTTGTATGTCTAGGGAAAAATTAGTAAAGAAAGAAAGAAAAGCAAGAAAACCAAGCCAACCTTCTTTTTTCCAGACTTTGGAAAAAGTTTGAGTTTTAGCTGAAATCATCTCTCAGTTATCAGTTTCTCCAGACTCATTTCCCAAACCTAAATTATAGGGGTTTTGCTTTCTTTATATTAAATTGCACCAACTTTTTGCTTAGAAGACTGTCTCTCTTCTTCTGAGTTTGCATGTCTGCTTCTCTTCTAGTAAAAGATTCTGTAGGAACAGAGCTATTGATCCGAAATAGTTCTGTATATATTCTCTTTCTTTTGTTAATTTTTTAAGTTCATTTTTCGCTTAATATTTTCTTCTTTGCTTCTGTTAATCTCAACTCTTCAGAGTTTTAGAAACTTCAGCTATGTCACTGTGAAGTCTCCTCGTCTTAAATGAGAAAAAAATCTGAACTCCTTTAATCTTGCTTCATAACTAGTATTAATTTAGCTTCTTTCACTCGCACCCCTCTAAAGCAATTATATTCACTCTTTTTCTTCTTAAGCAAAGATGCAAATCAGGAAAAAGGCAGGGGGGTTTCCCCCCCCCCCCCCCCCCCGCCCAGTTTTTGTTCCTAGTGATTTGCATTAACTAGATATCCCTACATTTCTCTCTCCATGACTCAGAATGAAACATATACTGTATCTAAAATTAGAAAAATGTAATCTCTAACAACCTAAGTACTGTATTAAATGACCTTAATCCCTCCTTTTGCATTCCATGAAGCACTTGTTCCCTTAACAGAGTTCCATCCGACAACTCGGATATCTGGCTGTCAGATACCCTTTTTGAAAAGCATTTATGCTTTTGTAGGCAAACTTTTATAGCCAAAGTTTCTACTGATAACCTGCCCAGCACTCAGATTTTATTTAGATACAGTCATCTCTTCCTGCTTTCCTCTTTGCTTTAATTTTCTTGCTCATACCAAAACTATAACCTTACTCACCACTAACGCTGTATTGAGCACACATGCAGAATAATGGCTATAAAATACTATTTGAGACTACTTCATGTTTCAACAGGGAAAATTTATGACTTCAAAATGCTTATCTGCTATAATCTCCTTCCGTGTCACTCTTGTTTCTAAAACACCTAGCAAAGATTTACCGACAATCCTTCAAATGCTTATAAATAATTAAACTTGCTAGAATTTGAAGCATGACAGAATAACATCCAGCATTAGAAATTTCATCAACAGGGAATTTAAGCCTTTTACCTTTTATTTGCATATCGAGATTGAAAATGGTTTTACCTGTAGAAGATAAAATGTTTCCAAAATATATCTGCTTAAGTTCTTTTGATAAATAAAATTATTCCGATTAAATTTTTGTTCACTGGCTTAACATTTATACATTGCCATCTCTCTAGTTCATAAATTAAAAAAGGGAGAATCCCTGACAAAAAATGACAACAAACATCTTGGTATTTTTTTCCTTAGAAAAAAATTATTAAGCCAAATGAAAATGTCTTGTCTCATGATTGTCTCTTGATCTTCCTTTTTTTTTTTTGTAATTTTTAATATATTTAAGAATGTAACATCAAAGTTCTCAGTAACACCTTTTTCCTCGTCTAGAGCTTGAAAACATTTCTGTATAAACTTACACTTTGAAGTTAAATATCAAAGGGCAAAAGAGAAAAGTCACAATTAAAAAACACTTTAACCTATATGACCAAGGCAGTTTGATCTGCATTAAATGTTATTAGCTCATAGAAAAATCTTAGAGTTCAACTAGTTCCCTGGTATGGAAAAAAATGTCATTTTGATTACCTCTCCCCCCAGAAATCAGTAGCCTAGGGTGTAAAAACCTAAGATGTTTTAGCCACCTCTATTCAGGAAGAGTTTTACCTGGGAAACAGTTTTAAAGTTAGGCTTCGTAATGAAGGCTGAATCAGGAAGGAACAGCCCCTTGAGTCTCGTGCTGTTGTTAAACTGTTGAGTATCAGCAGCATCTCTCTTGCAGACACCATGGCACAGGTGGATGCCGTTGTGGTCTGGGTGGAACACGGACATCTCTACAGTGACATAGTCAGCCCTGTCATTCTTGGCCAGTGGTATTCAAGATATGTGCATGACAACAACCTCAGCCTTTTTTTCCCTCCCCTCATACCATCTCCTCCCACTTCTCCCTGGAATAATTCTTCATATTTTTCATGCTCATCCTATTATGATCTAGGCCTGTTCAATTGTTATTCATAGAGCTAGGTGTGTAATACATACACGACAAGTGTTTCATGAGCACATACTTACTACTCTTAACATTATTATCATACTTTGGTTTTGTTGAAAAATAACTATGACAGGAACAGCCGTCGTATTATAAAATAACTTGCATCACATCTCCTTGTTTTCAACTGCACATGACTTTTTTAGATGTTTAAATCTTCCCATGGTAATTGCTAGAAAAGGTTTTTAAAACTTTGCAATAAGTAGACAGTCCCCCGTGTCCATTTCCCATTGCAAATTTTTCTTTTATGACCTTTTGAAGAGGAAAAAGTAAAAAAAAACCCAGTTGTAATTTTATCCTGAAATGTGCTGCCCATAACAGGGACTCTTTCGGGAAAGTTCCTTTATAGTTTAGCAGCTAAAAATTGCACAAACAATGCCTGACAAGCCAAGGTAAATTTTTTTATTATTTTTTTTTTTATTAAAGGGCTTCCATATTTGCACCAGTTATGGATCAGTATCTAGTGCACAAAGATCTAGGCAAACTCAATAAAGTTACAACTCTGTCTACAACAGCTTATGTCAGTAGAATGTGGTAGGGAGTGCTTTTGTATGTAAACACAAACTTGAACTGACATTTGCCTCGGGCTGCTGCTTTATCCACATTAAACAGATAACATGGGGGATAGGCTTTATATCTATTCTTAAGTCAGCGCATACCTGCCACACTCACAGAAATTCTCATTCTGACTAGTTCACTTACACTAAACTAACAAAACCAGAAATCCAGTTCGTCCTTGCTGGAGTTGATCACTGCAGTCGTGTTGGTAAGTCAGCAAGAGAGGCTGTCAGCTTTCCTAGCAGAAAAATATTAGGTTAGGAAGACTGCCAAACAATAATAGTAATTGTAATAGCAATAGGACTGATAATTACAGATAATGTTATTCAAATTGCCATAAAGCTAGTGTTACAAAAGGCTGACTTCGTAACAATGAAGAAAGAATCTTGGAATTTCTACCAAAGCCCCCAGACTCATTAGGGCAGTATATGGGTGTTACTGAGCACCCACTCGTGCGTGGTCCCTCCATCCATTGCATAAACCCAAATCCACTGACAGCAGTAGCGGGACAGTGTTGTTTTAAGCTGAGGTGCTGAAAGAAAGAATCAAGCCTTTGCTGCAGTCCTCCCTGCGTTACCATTGGTAATGTCACTCCCAGAATACCTGATACCTCCTTGGCTGCATATTTTTTTTCCGTAGAAGTTGTGCATTTGATCCCGAGACGTTGACCACCAACAGCCAAAGTCTGCTGGCTCTGACTGCACCAAGTCAAAGCCAGTGCTAACACGTTTGGATTCAGGTTGCTTGCTTTGTCGTGAGTTTCTGGAAATTCATACAGCTGCTAAGTGCAATAAATTTACCTTAACAAATATACCTGCGCTAAGCACCCAATTACTTTCCAGCCTGAAACGTATCACAGAACTTATGTCCATTTTCCTTCCAGCTCTGTCACTCCTTTCCGAAGCATGACTGATGGTTTTGCACAGCCTCGTTATGCCACATGGCTAACGAGCATCTCGGCCTGCAGTGTGCACACTGGACACAAGCACACTGCACCTTGGGCCAAAAGTCTCCATGGGAACTATATTCCAAAAAGAGAGAGTTTCTGGAATGTGATGAAATATTTCTCATATTCACCCAGCAGAAGTGTGCAGTATTTCATGTTGCGATTCAATCACCTATTACACAGTTTAGCAGTAAATTTACAACAATATTGTGATAAGGATAATTTCAGTGGCCCTAGTTCTATTTCTGGTGTCAAACTGCAGTGTATTTTTAACTCTCAATTTAACTTAATAGGAACTAATTAGTATAAGGTAATTAGACACCTGCTAACGATATCTGAGTAGCTGGTTGTTCCTCAAGTCTTATTACGTGTCAGTGGCATCTTAGTGTGAAAGCCAGTGCCCCTGAAATAGACGGGACTGTTTGAGTATCCAGTAAAGCCTTAAATATCACTGATGTGATCACAGAGACATAAGAAACAGAATAAAGTATCTGGCTTGGGGAAAAAAAAAGTTACAAAAAGTATGACTGTCAATGTTTCACTGTGGTTCTGACCAAAATGGTCCAGTGTTTTGAGTTCCCTCCTCTCATTTTTCATGCCTCTAAGTTACTGCTGGAAAAAGGACACTTGCTACTGCTTTATTACCTGTAACATGTCCTCAAGCATGATTTTAAAAGGCTTCAGATGGTAAACAAATTCCCCATATAGTTTGTTGAGATTTTTATAAAGACCGTTTGTGTAGTGGCAAAAAAAAAAGTAAAAGTTAGCTATAGGTGAGAAAAGAAAACAACTCTCCGATCCTCTTTCATATAAGCAAAGCCTTCCATTATCACCAGTGATACAACAATTCTACACTTAATGTTTTTGTTGGTTGGGGTTTTTTTTGGTTGGTTGGGGAGCTTTGGTTTGGTTTGGTTTTTTTGATTGGCTTTTTTATTATTATTATTATTATTTATGGTTGGTTGGTTGGTTGTGGGTTTTTTTGGTTTGGTTTGGTTTGGTTTGGTTTAGTTTGGTTTTTGTTTGTTTGTTTCTTTATTTTAATGGTACAGCATCTTTCATTTCTTCTACTCCGTCTATAAATACAGCTAATGTGCAGGTATGTTTCACCAGCTTCTGCTTGTTCTTCCTGACGTGCTCCGGTGGCACTGCAGCTCACGGCTTTGGGGTTAATGGACACTTCTTTCTGGTCAGGTGTCTGTAACTGTGTGCACTGTATGGTAAAGTGCTTGGTGGACAGTTCTTATGCATGTTCCATGGGGAGCTGATGATCACTCTTAGTAAATGTCAGTGATGGTGAAAATTAAGGGAAAAAAAAAAAAAAGGAAAACCATACATAAGGGTAATTACTTTGAGTTGAATATTGCTTCCTCAATACTGCAATACCAAGAACCTATCCAATTATTAATTTCTTAAATTTGTAGTTACCAAAAAAACCTGGTTATTTTATGGATACCACTAAAGACAGTAAAATGATTAAATACTATCCAATTCTGATTGTGTTGTGTTGGAAAAAAACCCAAAAATCAACAATAAAAAGGGGTGGGGGGGGAAGATGGGGGCACGCCTGAGAGCTTTATTTGATCATTTTTTCCCATTTGCCATTCCCAGATTCTTCCACTAAGGATATTTTTGGCAGATGTTTGACTCTGGAGGATAGGTTTACTTTCAGGTTATCTGATGCATAAAAAAACCCTACAAAGGTTAATTCCAGTATCCAGATTTCCAAGAACACTGCTGCATTTCTAGGTATATGCCTGGCCTTGCAGTCCCAGCTGTTAGTCCCTGTTGTAACCGAATTTCCCCTTGTAAGTGATTCAATTTGACTGAGAGTGGTGTCCAGCAGTTTGGAAAGGCTGTTAACATGATGTGACAATCTCAGTGTCAGCTGCCTTGGTTGAGGCCAAGAAACAAATCATGTAGAGCTTAACAGATCAGAGACAACACCTTACATTTTACACAGAAATGAACTGTAAAAAGTGGAGATGCTGGCTAAATGAAACTGATGCTTCCTAGATGGGCAAATGTTTTGCTGTTCTTACAGCATATGGTATGGATTTTCTGACTCATAGTTCATAAGCAAGTTTCAGTATCTTCTGGTGCTCGCAGGCAACTCACAAGGGGTTGTGCAGGTGACTCAGCCTTGCTTTGCCCATCTATGGCCCTATCTGTTCAGAGATGTCACATGGGGAGCTGTGTAGATGGCTCAGCCCTGAGCTGTCCATAAGCCCCAGGCCAAACAGGGCAATGCTGCACCACACAGAGAACCAAAACCTGAGCTGAGACTTGAAATCCCTCAACAAATGGTGTGTCCCAAGTCTCAGTTCAAACCACTATGTGGCTTCCTGAGAAAATAAGATGAGGAGAACCTGGAGGGCTTCAGTCGTGGCTTCAGCTGACAAGACACCTTTTGTGTCTCAAGATGGCATAACCCAATGGGGCATAGTTTTGCCACAACCACCTGGAGGGTTTCAGCCACAACCTGTCTAATCGGCCACTAAACCAGGGGATAAAAGTGCTTGGATTTTGGGAGTCACCTATCCAACGCTCACCTGTATGGAGACCCTTCCCCCTTGGTCAGGACATCGGCCAAGGTGACTTTTCTAAGATTGAGAACCTTTGCTGGAGGGGTGAGTGAGTGCTTAGCATGCTGTGAGTTCGCAAACACGGGTGATTAACTAACAGATGTATAATATTTAGCATGCTTTCTAATCTGTTACAGAGCATTCTCCTCTGGGACCTGTTTTAGATTATATGATCCTGCTCTGGCAGGGGGGTTGGACCTAAAGATCTCCAAGGTCCCTTCCAACCCTGACACCCTGTGATACCTGTGATTCTTGCTTTGAAGCTGCAATAGTGCATTCTGCCACTGCAGCCAGAAAAACCTGCATCAGTGGCATAGTAGACTTCAAATAGATGGTTTGCTTGGGCCTTACAGTTAAACCTGGGAGTTCAAATAAATCATCTGCTTCAACCTCACACTCCAGTCTCTTTTCCCCACACATATGCAGTAAATTAAGCACCGTGCAGTCATGCAGTCCAGACCAGAGGAACAATATTTAGATGGTTAGAAACGTAAAGTCTTCACACTTTAGCCTGCCACGCTGCATTGTACAGAGGTACTTAGGCCATAAAACCTCTGACAGATAGAAGTAATGGATCTGGGTGGTAAACTAGAGGGCTAGTAAATGTACTCAGATCTCTAACCATTCTTTATTCTTATTCTGGTAGATAATGGCTAGTCACAGGAGGCCTGGCCCTCCTGACTTCATTCATCATATATGCCACTATTCTAAGAGAGGTGAAATAGACTGGACAGTAGTACCTTGGCTTGTCTATGCTTGTTTCAATTTCTGGATGCCCAAATAATCATAGACGATAATCTCAGCAGAGGTGTAAGTGCTAGAAGAGCTGTAAAGAGGTATATTTTACTACTAAAATTTCATTTTTCTGCATTTTTTATTGATCTCCTAGAATCCTGAACATTTTCTGCTTCTATTTCTAGAGACCAACTTCTTTAGCAACAGGAAGGTGGAAGCAAATGAAACTAGAGACTTACATGGGGTATGGGGGGTGGGGGCAAAAATGTAGGTGTCCATAAAGCATCATATAACTTCTAAGGTGTTGCTGGTGATGGCTGAAAACAAACAAGTCCGAAGCACTGTGTGGCTTTGGATGTATGTCCAGCTGTGGGTCTTTTCTGCTGTGACACTGATTCAAAGGGAACAGAGACACCACTGCTGCTGTGGTCTGAATGTGCACAGTTGAGTTGTCACTAGCGTGCTTGCCAAGTGCCCAAGGTCCTTCACAAATCCCTGAGATTTGTGAAGGGTAAATGAGAAAAACCTCTGGAAGCCAAGTCAAACGTACTGGGAGCATGATTCCTCACAAAGCATTTAGCTGTGCCCACAAACTCTTTTTATACCATGATGACTTCATTTATTCATGAACAACTGCAGTCTAGTTAGCTTGTCAAATGAAAAGGTAAAAAGTGCAGCTTTGCTGACTTCACTGTTACCAGCAGGAGTGGCAAGAGGGGTTGTTCTCTCCCTTTCCCTGTCAGACCAGCTACAGACCTTTGTAACAGCAGCACCCTTCAAAAACAGCACCCTTCAAAACCAGCACATCGTGATTTGGCAAAAGGAATTTCATAAGCTGTCACTTGAGGATTCGGTGTTCACCTCGAGGTCTCACCATCATCAAAATGAAATATTGGAAACAACAGTGAACATGACAACGTGGTTTTCCTTGGCATAAGAAACAGCACTTCTGTAACACATGCAGATGTTGAGAGTGTTCTTTAATTTAGAGTTTAAAATCATACAGCACCTGTACTTTAAGCCCAGGGCAAGGATACTTCTTTCATGCTAAATAAAGTGATCCTTCTTTATAAACAAGCATATGAGGTCTAGCTATTGGAAAATGTATGTGTATGTGAAAAGTGTTTATACAAGAAAATAGTACAGGACGAAATGGAGTAATAGATTCATTTGTCTGTGTCCAGGTCAAGGGGTTAACAGAAAAGGACAAATATATATAT
>JAAGNO010029352.1:176883-195904 GCA_033439905.1 Ceryle rudis
AAATAAAGAAAAAAAAAGGAAAATAAAAAAAAGCTTCTGTTTAACCTCTCCTGCTGTAAATGTCTTGGAACCTCATCTCCACCTGGTATCCTTAATGACTTCTGTAATATATCTGTAGAAAGCAAGAGACAAAGGGTGCAATATTCTCATGTCAACTATAGTCTAGAAGCTCCAAAACAGAAAGAGTTGTGGGTTTTTTCATAAATTTATTTCTAAATAAGTATCTTATGGCTGCATCATGGTGTGTGAATGCCTTGGCTCCTACAGTATGTCTTGGGTTCCTGCTCAGTCCACCCTCTGCACTCATGCCTCGTTAACAAGCTCTCTCTTCATTACCACAATACGTATAAGTAGAAAAAAACTGCAATTTGAAAAATAGAAAAAAAAAATATTTTTGAAATAAGATTCATAATATTTTTTTCCAGGAACTAAGAGAACATAAAGGATTTCTTAGGCTCAGGAATGGTTGAGATAATAACTTGGGAGCTGCCAGAAATAATCACCTTTACAAAGCCTCAAGGAATCCTATGCCTAAAGGGTGTGTCTATACAATAATTTGTAGGTAAGGAAGATTTCCTTCCACCGGTATTCCAAAGATTTATTGAATTTATTTCTGTGCTAAATACTAGCATGGGGTTCCTGGAAAGCCTGGAATAAACAACAACAAAAAAAGAGCTCATATCACATGGCTCTGCCCTAACAAATAAAAGATGAGCTGATTTTCTGACATCTGAAAGGGAAGAACTAGCAGCAGGGATGGGAACTTGACTCTTTCAGGCAGTTTGGTTAAATTCTATGAGAGGAATGTGCCCCTCACCACAAAAAAGACATTGAGTTGCTGGAGTGAGTTCAGAGAAGGGCAACCAAGCTGGTGAGGGGTCTGGAGAACAAGTCCTATGAGAAGAGGCTGAGGGACCAGTGTTTGTTTAGTTCGGAGAAGGCTGAGGGAAGACCTTATTGCTCTCTACAGATACCTGAAGGGAGGTTGTAGTGAGGTGAGTGTTGGTCTCTTCTCTCAAGTAAATAACAACAGGTCGAGAGGAAATGGGCTGAAGTTGCCCCAGGGAGGTTTAGGTTGGATATTAGGAAGAATTTCTTTACCGAAAGAGTAGCCAGGTGCTGAAACAGGCTGCTCAGGGAGGTGGTGGAGTCACCACCCCTGGAGGCATTCAAAAAACGTGTAGATGAGGCACTTCACGCCATGCTCTTGTGGGATGGTGAATTGGTTCTGTTGTGGTTTGGTTGTTTTCTGTTTTGGTTTGGTTGTTGGGTTTTCGTTGGTTTTTGTTTGCTTGTTTGCTGTTTTTGTTGCTGTTCACAGCTGGAGGAGGTGATCTTAGAGGGTTTTTTTTACAGGTCTTTTCCAACCCTGACAATTCTGTGATTCTGTGAGACCAGCCACACCAGTCACCAGCCAGCATTTCAAACATGGGAAGATTTATACTGAGCAAGTGTTTTCATACACACTGCATATCCTAACAAGAGGGCTCCTACAGGGTGCTATCCTGGAGCTTTCCCTCGTCTGTGCAGTTAAGACATCTGTCATGCAGCCCATCCCAGAGCTTTAGCCCCAGTATTAATCCCAGCAGGTCAGACTGTCAGGCACAGTCAGCATACGCCTGCAGAAGCCAGCAGAGTTACACCACAGACATAGCACTATATATGTAAGAGCCTGTCTAAGTATGTTTCAGAAATTATATGAAATTATCTAGATGACTCAAAGCAGGATGATTAAAAAAGAAACTAGGAGCTGCAAAACAGCCTGTACGATGTGAAGCAAAAGAAGTTTGTTATAGTTCGTGTGATGAAGTGAACATCTAAAAATGCAAATGTCAATTTGTAAATTTACAGTAGCAAATTTGACTGTTCTGTATGTATGTTTAATAAAAACTTCCTGGTAGAAAGAGTGAAGAAGCACTGGAATATGTTTCCAGGCAAGTGATGCAGTCAGATTGCTCAGAGGCTTTAAAAGAGCTTTACTTTAATTTAGACTAAAGGATCCTGTGTTTCCGTTACATTCTGAATATACCAAAAGAAAGAGACTTACTTGAGCATTAGGCAGTAAAGATGGACCAGAATGCACACAGCACATTTTCTGCTCTCGTGACAAGATCAAACTCATGTTTTCTGGGAAGCTCTTGGGCAATGATACTTGGACAAAGAATCTCCACTAAGGCTTTTAAATAGCAAAGAAGTTAACACATAAAAAACTCTAAGAAAATAATTTAAAAAAGACCACTTTTGTCATCTTTTGTCTGGAGCTGAATTGTTCAGCTCCAGAAAATTTCTTCCTCTTCCTTCCTTGCTCTGGAGATGTTAAGTTGCTCTGTCTGAAAAAGGTCTCAGGCTGACATAGAATTTCAAGACAAGACTGGAAGGGTCTCTTATAATTATACAGCTGGAGTTTGAAAAATAATTCACCAATCGTCTTAATACTTGTTCAGCAACATACTGCTCTCCTCTAGAGTTCTATTCTGGCTTTAGGTTTTTTGAGGGATAAATAGCTGCCACGCTGCCATATACATTTTTACAATGGTTAATTATTTTGTCTTTTGCAGCATGGTTAGGAAATCACTACACTCTGCCTATTTCTTATCTCTGACTATTTCATATTAAAAACCAACCAAACAAACAAAACGCACACAAAAAAAAACCCAAATCAATCCAAAAATCAACCAACCAAAATAAAAATAATAATTAAAAAACCCCAAACCCACAACAAACCAAACAAACCAAACACACAAAAAAAAGAAAAGCCAAAGGCTTGGATCCATTGAAGAATATTTTTCCAGAAGACATCTTCTGTATGAGACAGGAGACCCAATTCAGTCTGAGGACTTTCTGTTGGCCTGGTGATTCATCACAGCCTACACCACCCCAATCTGAAGTAAAAGTAGCAGACTAACAACTCTTACTTTTTCCAATGTCTGACAAAGCAAATACACCTCACAACGCACCCTAAAGTTCATTTCATAATCACTATAGACTCAGAAGAAGATAATAACCCTAGAAGCCTTTCAAGGAATATCTAATAGCTCTGCACCCTCACAAAACCAAAAAAAAAAGTGTATTTCCCAACGTCTGCTGTTGTAAAAGTCTGCATTTAACTTTTATAACTCCATCCATCCACATATATTTATGTACATGTGTATGTATACAATTTCCTACTGACTAGAAGCATAATTTCAATCCGAATAACGCAACTATTTAGATAACCTGCAGTTCCTTATCATCCCTTACCCTTTTTGCAACAACATGTTTGCCTGCCTCATACTTGTATATTTTTTTTTATTCTTTCCTTTTTATTTGTATTACTTTCATGAGCTTTAATCACCAGGAAAGCAAAAAGCAGAAACTTCAATTCTTCTCAGATGTATTACAGTCTGCAGCTCTGGACTGTCTATTTATATTATAATCCTTCACAGTTATATCCATAGATAGACTTCACTTTGGTTTCATTCTAGTCTTTGTTGTTATCCTCTCTTGAAATTTCTTACTTTTCAGCGTGGTGGGGAGGAGGCCTTTTCTTTTCAGACTGAGATAATGCGATTTCAGAAATCTGTTTCATTCCTGCACATCAAAGAAACCTCCATTTCATTCAGCATATTTTGGACTAAACAATTCTTGCTTCCTTTTGTTGCTATTATATCTGCTTTATTTGTTAAAAGGGATATTTAATTACACATTAAATGGTTCTTCAGTCCTTCCCGTAACCAAACTAATTTGCTGGCCGATAGAATTACCAACTCCCTCACCATTCCTTCTTTCTCATTTCCCATCTTCCATTGTCAGGAGATTAATTCAAAACAAATGGCTTTACAGAACTGTTATTTTCTAAAGATCTTAAACCGCCTTGACACCCATGAGATATTTTTAAAACTGTCTGGAATCATAAGGGGACCGTAAAGATTATGTTTATTTTATACTCAGATTTTTGTCCCAGATTTCTATTGGTCTGTTTGCACGTGTGGGTATTAAGGCTATGTTAAAACCACTGGTTTTGGGAACTTACTACACTGCATAGAATTAAAGGATAATAATTACTTTTAGGAGTGTTTGAAGCAATAAAGTTTTCCCTGTTAATGAGCAGGTAATGCTGGGTAAAAACTTCAACCTTTAATAAAATGCAAACATACTTCTTTCCAACTCAAACTATTCTCTGATACTTTACATGACCTGATGTCACTGATGTTATTTTATCATTTAAATTTTATCATTTTATCATTTAAATAAATTCATGTGCTGTCCACAGGGGAAGGTGAGTGCTGGAACACAGAAATTAAGGGCTTTCTGCAATCTAACTAGCTAATACTGAAGATGTTTTCTACAATAAAACTGTATGGCAGGCAACACGGTGGTGTGCTGGCCCATGATTCTTGTAGGAACAAGAGCAATAAACTCAATAATAACGGCATCAAAATTAACAAGTGGTGAAGCCCCCTGTATCACTTAATGTCTCAGTCTTAGTTTTCACTTTCTGCATAGTTCCTATGCGGTACTGTCACAAGTAATCCTCACAAGCCTGCAATCTCGGGTTTTGAATTGGAAACACTTATTTACATATTGATGGAAGACAATTTCATTTTGAAAATTATTAATTTTTAGTCTTTTTTCATTTGAAGTCCACCTTTCAGACACTCATCAATCTTACTGTCCTGTGTTGACTTAGTCGGGGCTTTTCTCTCCTGGAACTCTTATTCACCAGGATTTCTTTTCTTGTTTCAGCACTAAAAAAGTCTGTCTTGTTTTCTTTAGCAGTGCTCCTTCAAAATACAGAGGATGAGATTTTCTGGAGTGCTTGGTCTGCCCTAAAGCAGCCAGTCTACACTAAAGAATTAGAGATGTAGGACTATTCATTTTTGCCACAGAATCACGAGCTACTATCTTGGTCAGACTGGCCTAAAATTTGCCATTCTCTCACTTCAGGGAACACTTGAAAATAGTTGAACACACACACAATCCCTGTACTGCAAAGCACCAAAATAGACATCCCTGTAGCAAGAGAAGAAACACACGGTGTCAAAGGGAAGGAGACAATCTCTTTTCAACAGTGACCAGCAACAGGACAAGGAACAATGGGTATAAACTCGAGCATAGAGGGTTCCACCTCAACTTGAGGAAAAACTTCTTCTCTGTGAGGGTGACAGAGCCTGGAACAGGCTGCCCAGAGAGGATGTGGAGTCTCCTGCTCTGGAGACTTTCAAAACCCATCTGGATGCGATCCTGAGCACCATGCCCTGGGTGACCCTGCTCTGGCAGGGGGGGTTGGACTCAATGATCTCCAGAGGTCCCTTCCAACCCCTAACATCCTATGATTCTATGACACGTATTTGTGTGCATATTTAAAACATTTCACAATTCTCATTAGCAAGTGAAACCAGGACTGGATCAATATATTGCGACTGATGTTTTATCTTCTCTTCTGTTCCACGCAAAACTCCGGGGAGTTCATGTGAGGTAAGCGTTAGATATAGCATTCAATAAAATTTGTTCAACATGAAAAGTTATAATAATTAAGAAAAAAGTGTTTGTCTAATTACTCACTGGCCTATCCTCCTTTATCTGTGTGGGTTAACATCACGCTACTTGAACAACCATTGCCTTCTACTGAAGATCAATTCTTGGCACCCGAGTAAGGGCTGGTGACAGAGTCTGTAAGACTGCCACAAAGATTTACTCTAGGGAAGGAGATTTTGCTTAGGGACATGCTTTAGTGGTTTTGATAGGGCTAGGACTAAGGTTGGACTTGATGACCTTGAAGGTCTCTTCCAGCCAAAACGATTCTATGATTCTACGATTCCATTTACTCCAGGGAAGGAGGAGAAGTTTAGGTTGACAGTCAGCCTTGCTGTTTCTCCTGAGAAATGTCACTTGCTCCCTCTTGTTAGAGACCTATTCTCTTCCCCTTCTTCTTTATCACGACATTGGAAGACCTTTTCCTGCACGTAGGAAGAATTCTTTTAATTGTAAAAAGTTATTTCATTGCTAAAAGCATTTCCCTTACAGAAAATCCTGTCCTCCTTCAATCAGGTTTGTTCTTATGAATGATTTCTTTGCCTCACTGTTTTCATTGTCTGTGACATTTAGTCACTGAGACATAACTGTACACGTCCCTGAGTGCTCTGAGACAAGGGTGATAGCTTCCTAAGTGACATTGCTGTTAAATTAATATTCAGAATATTGTGCAGACAAAGAGCACTATTACAGGCACACACATACACATATAAAATATGTAAGAGGCAAGAGTACAAGTCAAGCTACATTAGTGGAGAGATCTTCAGTTTATTAAATTGAACTGTTGTTACCAAAACCTTGTTAATGGAAATGACAGCAGTGAGACAGGGAGGAAGGAAGGTTTTCCTTCTTCTGCTTTTATTGATCAATTAGTTGATGTGTGTGCAGCAGCATGAACATAAGCTGATATGTGAGTGCTAAATGGCATTGTTCATACTGTGTTAAGCAGTCTGTTAAAAAATATGTTTTATTGATCAGATTCCTTCCTGGAGGCAGAGCTGATGATAAACATTCCTGGCAGGGTTATGATGTCTGAAGACTGTTGTGAGATGGGCTGATGTTTGCCTCAGCTGTTTTATGTTTATGAAGCTAAAGATGAGATGCCACTGAAGAGCCATTCCTGTGCTGTATTTGTTCTCTCTTGTACCTCTTCTGTTGAATTCGTTTCTCTGCCTGTGAACCTTTGTGACAGCTTTTTGTCTCTGTCCCTGTCACTGCAGCTGTCCTGAGTCAGCGACTGGTAACAGCTAGCATCTTTCTTAGTATCTGCTCTTCTCTTCACTGCTGGAAGTGTAACACTGCCCATCTCAAATGCAACAGCCTCTCTGTCTCGCTGCACCTCCGTGCTCTTGGGAGCACTGCTGCTAAACTCATCTTCCCCTCCTGGTACTCTGAACACAGCACTTTTCCATTTCCAATTTCAATTCCCTTTTTCATTACTCCCTTTTGCAAATTTCTTTGCTTATCTCTACTTTCCTTCAGTCTTCAAGTTTCTCATCCTTTCCTTGAAAGTCTTTCACAATGACAACCTGTCTGCATCTAAGTCCTCATTTCCTTCACCTCCCACCCTGCTCTCTTTGCTGTACTCAAGCCAACCAGTTAAATCCCTCGCTGCCATCCACAGATAACCAAACTAACTACTTTGAACTTGTACCACAGCAGGGTAAAGTGACTCACAATGAGTTTGGTGTAGCTGTAGCTTACCCTGGTACCCAAGACAGCTAATAAAAAGATAACATGGGTCTTTCCGTGCTACTGTTTGTATCTGATTCTTAACATCAACGTTCTCTGTTGAGCATCTTTTTTTTCACAGTATATCTTCTTACCAGGGAAAGTATATTCCTACTGTTGTTGTGCTAAGTATTGTATATTCTGTGATCCATCCAATGACTGTCTAAGTAAAAAGTAGAAGCAACCCTTAGAACAAAGGTGAGGAGGAAGAAGTGGCAATGTTAACCTGGTATTGGTGGCTATGCTCCTACTTGAGGAGTGAAGTGCTCTTCTGTGTGGTATGAGTAGGAGCCATACCAATAATATTTTACTTCCTTTTATAACATATGCAATCTAAATTTCACATTTCTCTAACAGGGAGTCCATATCTAATGGAGACATGAAGTTGCTGGGGCAACTCCAAAGAAACAACTTGGTGCTTGCGGTCAGTTGGGTGTCTTGTGCTCTCCAGTCCATGTTTGACTCTTCCAGAGAACTACCAACTTCATGCCTGAAGAGTCTGGATGAAAATTAATGTACACTCTAGATGGTCAGGAAACTAAGGCCCCAAGGAGAAATAAAAAGGTAACTGTCCTGACAGCAGAAATCCACGTACGACCAAAAAAATCACCCCTGCAATGGCATCTTGAAAGGAAGGAGAGCTATAAGAATGTAGGATGAGGATTTTAGTGTACATGTGCAAGTCTTAGGAATGACAAAGCTGAAAGAATTCCATTTTATTGTAATCAGATAATGTTCTGTGCTATAATCTGGTATCTTTAAGGAAAAAAGAAACTAAAATGAGAAAAAAAAATTTAAAATAAATAATAATAAAACAACAACAAAAAGCTTTTAAAAAGGGGAAAACCAACCAAACAAAAACCCAACCCAACAAACCAACCAAAACACACACACACAAAAATGCAAACAAAACCAACCCCCCCAAAAGAACCCCAACAAAAACATACATAAAAGCAAAACAACCAAACTTCTCACTCACCATGTCCTGTTTGTTTTAATGTTGTGAGACTAAAAACCACTTTACATGTTCATGTTTCCCTCTCATTGTCGAGAACATCTTGGCTTCATGGTTCTGGCTGCAAGGAAAGTGGAATGTCCACCTTAGAAAAATGCATATGTCAGATAAAAAGAGAAGCTCAAAGATTTTTCAGGCTTGTTTTAAATGACCCCAAAAAAAACAGGGCAACATACACATAAACAGAGTGAGCATCGTGCAGATGGGGAGGTAATAAAAATGCATGTAAATATGTCTTGACTCCCTATGTTCTTGTTTCTACCCCTAGTTCTGATACCCTCCAGGCTACAGGTATTACACATATTTCACCCTTATAGGTTTGGAGTGTTATTTATAGGACTGTTAAGTACGCACTTTGTCTCCTCTACCTGCTTTGCCAAAATGGTTGGATACAAAGGCAATAACAACAAGAGAGGCTTGAGATATGATGTAAGTAGGATCACAACAATAATATTTAAAGGAAAAGGGAGCAGGAAAACCCATTTCTTTCCATTTTTAGGAGGAGTTAGGGGTGACATGGACTGCACTTCAGGAGTATGATGAAGATAATTTTGTTGTGAACGGCATTCAGACCTTCCCTTCCTGCTTGTTTTATGAGTTGGGGTAGATATATTTCCCTATATTTTCAGTTTCACATTTCTTATACTATCTAAGAAATCAAATTAAAAAAAAAGAAAAAAAAAAAAAGGTACAGTTCCCCCTGAATAAAGCAGAATATTTCAGCCTAGGACTATTTTCAGTGAAAACACTAAATGTTTCTGGAAACTTTTGTTTCTATTCATGATTCTTTGTTTGTTTGTTTGTTTTTGTTTTAAAAGCCAAAAAAATCTGAACCTAAGATACCTTCCTTTAACCATCTATATTGAGTGGATGAATTACCTCTATTTCTGGCTGCTACCCAGGTGGTGCTATGTTACTTTTTTCCCTATTTTTCATCTTTCTAAGCGTATTTTTTCATGCTTCACGTAATCTCTTATTTCAGTGCAGTGTGGTTCACTCAAAAAACCCAGTAATCAGCTGGTTACAAAGCAGCACGCAGCTGTCTGCTAGAAGTTACGACCGAAAATATTTAATTAAACAGCATGGCTGTTTTTCAGATCTTTGTTGGCTTTGCTCCATGTCCAGATCCTGCATTTTCTCTAGTTGCTCTTGAAGGACTGGTTTCAGCCAGCTATCAAAAAGCACTACCAAAAACCAGAGGAACGATTTCACTGCTTTGTGATTGCACAAGAGCAACCACTTAATGTATCCCATTCAAAATCCTTTATTATATTTAGACTACTCTTTCCCACAATCAACAGGCAAGTGGCATGATATAATTGTGTATGATTCTTCTTAACTATCAGATAAAAAGAAAAATAAATAAGTAGATTATACTGTCAAAACCCTCCCATTACAAATGCTTAAACCTCGGAGAAATGCATTAAAATGTGATACAACTTACTTACAATTCTAAGTATTCTTTTAACACCCCACTTACACAGATACTTCTTCTCTTCAAAATGTCACTGACATTCTCTAAGCATTCAGGGAAATCATGTTATACAACCGGAGTTAACGTATTATGGTGATAAATTTTTCACTTTCAGTCTGAATGGAATTAAGGTCAAAGATTTAATTGCTAAATACTCAGTGACCTCTAGGATATTTTCTTTAGCTGTAACGATTATAATCACAAACTAGATAAAGCATTACCAAAATGGTTTCAAAGATACCAGTGGGAATAGTCATAGTCTCCTTTAAAAATAAACATATCCACGTGGGCATATTCAGTTTACATATTGAGGATTCTCATTTTATTTAGCTACCCATACCAGAGGTACCACAGCCACTGTAAATGATGAATTGCATATGTCCATAGACATGTTTACTGTAGCTTTTGATGCAGTAGCCATAAGATTTTGGGAAGGCTCCTACTTCACTGTATTTGACTTTGAATCAGCATGATTGATGATAGTTGCTGTTTTTCATCAACAGGGCCAGTCTTGAAAGCCTGAAGGACCTGTACCTGTAGGCTGCTTGGGAAAAGAGAAAGAACAGAACTGATGGTTAGATGCTTTTGCCGTCCTACTCTGAATTGCAATTTGTCCAAGTCAGGCTTTCTATGTCCTTACTTCATCCTTGATGTCTCCCATCCTCCAGTATTTCCTTTACTTCCTCTTCATTCACCTCACAGTTCTTGCCCAGTCCTTTATAGTGGTATATAGTGTCTTCAGAAATGTCTGTGACCTGTAGAGAACTGGCTTATGATGGCACGCACAAAATTATTCAGCCTTTTTACTTTGAAAAAGGTGCAAGTGTCTTTTAAGAGGTGAATTTCAAACACAAGGTTTTCTTTTCGGCTTAGGTAGAAGTAAGAAATACAGAGAGATCAAAACAAAAAAAGGTAAAGATAAACTGAAAGTCCAAATTATTACAGACTAGACTGAAGCAAGGATCCCATTCTTATTTCATCTTAAGTAGTTTGCTTGCCTGTAAAGAATACACAGAGCTGGATACAAGTTTGGTTTTTTTTTGGTTTTTTTTTTTTTTTTCCTAAGGGACAACTATGAATGTTAAAAGAAAAATATTATATTGAAGCAATAAATCAAGGAGAGACCCCCCAGATTTATTCTGTCACTATCATCAATGTCAGAAGACATCAGAATCCTGATGGAAAAAGGAAGGCATGACTGGATGGAATATTTTGAGCAAATGAAGCCTAGTGCCAAGGGAAATTACAGACTTTTCCAAGAATGTCACCCTCACAGTGATGAAGCTTTAGCCCTTCAGAGAGAAACCTGAAGATCAAGTAATATATATATATATTCAAAGTACTTTAATCCAAGTGTATCAGATTTTCAGCACTGTGATCATTGGGCTACCCTCCAAAAAAGGCCTTTGTATATATGCAATTAGTTTTGTTTATACAATCACACTGAATATATACTAGAGAAAAAAAAATAAAATAAAAACAAACCATTTCATAAGCTTTAATGAATGCTAAATTATTTAGTAAGGACAGGTACAGTCAGGAAGGATCATTACTTAAGTGTATGCACATTCAAGTGCACCTACTCACCAAGTTCAACTCAGAATTAAACAGGAAGGTCAGTCAGTGGCAATTTAGCTGCTAACAGGGCTGCTAGGTAAGGTAGGGGCAGACAGATGGATTCATGTTGTTTGGAAAGACTTTTTTTTTAGTTTTTTTTAATCAGAAAGTAACACTGTCTGAAAGCTGTGAGGAAGCTGTGGTTTTAAATTGCCTTTTTCTAAGAAATGCATGTGCGAATTAAGCTTTAAAGTTGTGCAACTTAAATTTTACTACTGGGAAATCATTATTTTTAAATTAGGAATGCTTCTTTTTGTTTAGAAATTGGATTGTCAATCTAAGAAGAATATTTAAAAATCTTTTTAAATTATTGTGGCCTTCCAGTCTCTTAAGGGGGCTACAGGAAAGCTGGGGAGGGACTTTTTAGGCTGTCGGGCAGTGATAGGACTGGAGGGAATGGATCAAAACTAGAGAGAGGTCAATTCAGGTCAGACATTAGGAAGAAGTTCTTCCCCGGGAGGGTGGTGAGACACTGGAACAGGTTGCCCAGAGAGGTGGGGGAAGCCCTATCCTTGGAAGTTTTTAAGCCCAGGCTGGATGGGGCTCCGAGCAACCTGCTCTAGTGGGAGGTGTCCCTGCCCATGGCAGGGGGTTGGGACTGGATGATCTTTAAGGTCCCTTCCAACCCTGACAATTCTATGATTCTATTGGTTAATGTGGCCTACTGTTTTTAAAGGTTTTTTTTTCTATTTTACCAAAAATGTCTGAGAAGTTGCCTAATTTTCAGCTAAATTTGAGATGTGGATTTTTTCCCCTTTCAAATTTCAGTTTTTGCTAAGCCTGAGAAAATCTTGTTTTCCAAGGAAGTTCCAACTAATGAAACTTTCTGCCAGTCCTCTGACTTTGACTTTGGGTGACACCTTTGTTGAAAAGATGAAAAAAGAAATACCATTACAAATTATCCATCTGGCATAAAGATAAGGCAACCCTTATCACTGCCCTGATTTCTGTCTATCAGTTTTCAAGGTGGGTGAAGGTAAAAAACCAAACAAACAAGACAAAATACACAAAAAAGAGAAGAACATTAGACCAACTCTACAAAGATTGTTAAGGTGTGGGCCATCACTTTCTTTAGAGAGAAGAAATCCGGAGATTTGCCCAGATATGACTGCAAATCTTATCTGAAAAGTTTCACTGGAAGAAGGTGAGATCCTCTGACGTCCAGGCAACTCCATCTACTCTTTCTGTATCATCCCTCTGTCCAGACATACATTTATTTGTTCGGCATTACAGTAAATATGACATCACCTTAGAGCATCAGCTACTTTTACCACCTCCTTACAACACTAAACTTTACAAAACACCACCCTGCCTGTTTCATTATGCTTCTGTGCAAGGAAGAAACAGAACTACGAAGAATTCTATGAATGGTTGCAAAGGTAAAGGCAGAAGGAAAGGCAACCACTTAGCCCTGTACACAGAGAGAGCCACAAAGTGAGCCAGGTCACACTACTGGCAATTAATAACAGGCCTGAATAATTGCATTTGAGCTTCAAGTGATTTGTGTTCCTTCTGCTGTTTCCTCCAGCGTGACAGCCTGCAGGAACTCTCAGCACAAGGAGAATGATTGCTAAACACTGGATTGGGACCGCAAAATGGACTTATTTTGCAAGGTTAAAAGAAAACAGAATTAGACCAAGTGCATTTCCCCAGCATTATGTCAGCCTTTGGGACTGAGTATTTATGCAGTAACAGCCTTGAAACCCAATTTGGATTAACAGAAAAAAACCCCGAGTGAAGTCTGTGAGGAATTTTGTTCTCAGTGAATGATCAAGATTTTGTCAATGACTAAGATCTCTCTTTAAATACTAACAATTAAAGATATCTTTGTTGGATATTGCGTCAAATCTTTGCTGAAGTGGAAAGGCAGCTGAACTTTGTCACTGTGTTTTGGCTCACCTTTAGTATCACCTACCTGATCCTTTGTGTTATGATTTTATCTTGATGATGAATTTCTTTTTTTTTTTATATCACACAGAGGATGTGGTAGAGAATTAGTGTCAGCTTACCACTTAACCTGTTCCTGTCATTCATTTCTATTGCCATTTCCCACCAGGTTACTATTTATCACTGTGATATTTCATTTTGACTTCTAAACTTCACATGTATAATCAAAAACTAAATGTTATAATTCTAAATAGAGAAACTTCCAGCATAACCTCTGTGAGGGGCTACAAGTGCATACTGCTTCCTGAACTCTACTTTGTAGTTGGAAATTGTAAGGAATTCTTTTATGAAGAATTTTTTTTTTTTTTTTCCAAGAGAAAATGTCAGTTTGTTGAAATTTAAACTTTCCCCAGTTCAAGTTTCAGCACAGATAGAATCAAGAGTGGTTTCTCAACTAAGGCTGGCAATTTCCAGCTACAATCAGAACGGTAACTGGAGAGGTTGGTTGCATAGACAGCAGTTAAGGCACACTGCAGGACCGTGGAAAGTCAAAGTTGAAATCTCTTCCTCAATCATTATTCAGTTAGATAAACATAAGTGGATCTATTTCAAATAGAGAGCTCAAAACAGATGTGAGAGATGAGCAACCAGAGCAAAGTCATAATCATATTTCGGTCATAGTTATCAGATACTTCACAGCACTCAAATGACTGCATAAAGTGAGAGTCTAAACTATGTTCTTTACAGCTCTTCAACATGGATCCATAAATTAGTTTCTGTGAGATAAGGGTTTGGATTTTTAGTACACTAGCTGTGGGAAGTCTCTGCTCATACTTTATATCGTATGTACACTTCACACCTTCTGCAGAGTAAGTGCACAATTATTTTTCCTTCAGGCCACACACACACAAACATGTGTGTACCAAAAGATGACAGTAAACACGCAGGTTCTCCTGGTCTGTAGAGACTGGTTGCACCGTATCTCTTCTGTTTATTCACACAGAGACATGGTGATTACTCTAGAGTATGGAATAGAGAGTGTTAAGTTCTCAGTGACAGTCCCCATAACCTCAAGGCAGACACAGAGAACAGAGTGGTATCGGGGGATGCTGAATGGAATTTTTCTAATAAAGACAGACATTCCACTTCACCTTGAACAACTAACAGGGTTTCCACAAAGGTCTTTAGCCTGATAGCAGCTTTTAACTCTTTTCTGTCCTCTTTGCTCAAATCTCAAAACAGGTAGTGAGTGGCTCAAAAGTGAAATTCAGAGAAAGTGTACCACTGGGTAGAGTGAACTCTGGGTAGGCTTCTGTCTCAGTAGGCAAAGAATGTGATGTTCAATTATCAAGAATATGCAGCACCACAGAGGATGAAGAGGACAGATGTTTCTTCATGCCATTCATTATGTTTGGTATTCCTCACTTCACATCAAGCTCTGAATAAAGTTCTTAGAGCCACCAAAAAAAGTTTCCCAATTAAACAATACCAAGACCATCGATATTTACTATCTCTGTGGCCTCTTCTTGTACATGCTGGATTCTTGCTTTGTCTCACATTCATTCATAGGAAAAGTTGTGGAAAACAATGTAATAGGTCATGCTGCCAAAAAACCTGCAAGAGGACTCAAGGTCTTTTTGATGATAAGCACTTTAAATTTTTTTTTAAATTCTTCAATATTCTCCATAACTGTGGAAGATAATATTTTTCCTGTTAGTGTTGCTAGCAGTGTCTGCTCAGCTTTTCATGGGTGTATTATTGGTCAAAGTTCCCAGCTGAGAACATTTAGTTCCCTCTTTCGCTTGTGGGGCTGGGGGGTCACTCCTAAACCAGCTTATCGTTTTTGTAGAAGGAATAAAGGAAAAGGTGTTTAGTGTCTCAGTTCAAGCTGTCTCAGCTTGCATAGGATAACCTACAAGTAATTGGCCACCAAAACCAAAAAGAAACATAACAAAACTTAATAACTCTACATCTTAGTTGATAGGTGAGTGGATGTGGAGGGTGAACCATAGGATCTGCTCTTCATTTTAATAATTATTTAGATGTAGATAACTGTTTGTTATGAGTCTGGAGCACTGACCAGAACACAGGTTTCCTCAAGGGAGTGCCCAATGATTAAGTCAGAAATCCATACTCACCATTATGCTTTCTAACCCCATTAAGCTTCGATTTTTCCTTGCCAGAGTCCTCTGCACTAGGGCACACTGCATGTATCAGACCCAAAGTCTCTGTAAGTTTTCAGTCTTCAAGATCTCTGTATGTGCTACAGATCTGGAATGAGTCAAGGAGTAATAAGGCTCTCCCAAAACAAAGGGATACCATAATTTAGAGACTGTGTCTCCAGATCTAGTGCTATTTGAATAGACAGTTATTTGGGAAAAGAAACATTTCTGTTCTTTAAGGAAATTCAAGTATCAGGACAATAATTTACAGGTAAGGTATGTCAAGTGATGACACAGAAATCTGTTCAGCTTTTGCAAACATTTCACAGATATTCATAGTGCCACAGAATGGTTTGGGTTGGAAGGGGCCTTAAAGATGATCTAACTCCCTGCCATGGGCCGGGGCACATCCCACTACACCAGGTTGTTCAAAGCCCCATCCAAGCCAGTCTTGAATTGTAGACATAGAACCAAAGTCCTCATAGTAATAGTGATACCCAATTTAATTAGAGACAATTTAATTTCTCATTAGGAAAATACTTAATTTCTCATAGAGACTAATTAATTCCTCATTTATCACCTCTGACCCTCTGACCTTACATTTAAGGGTCAGAAAACAGTAAAAGAGCACCAATTTTATTTTTTTTTTTTATTAATTGCGCCCCACTGATCCCATCTTGCTTTGAAATTACTGGCCAGTTTATGTGGTTTGCATCTGCAGATCTCTGCTGATGTAGGAGAAATTACAACTATTTGCACCAATGCTGAATACCTTTGACAGCAGCAGGTGAAATGCTGCCTATGAAACATATTTTTCATGTTATTTCCAAACTTTTCTACTCCCCGTCAAACCAACTGCAAAGATATTTTCAAAGCCTATTTTCCCCCAAGTGCACATTTACTTTCAAAGTATCTACATCAAACACAGTTTTCATAAGCATTTTCAAATGTGTTCAGTCAGCATGAAAGAAGCAGAGAATCTCTTAAAAAATAAACCATACAAAAACTGCCACATGCATCTCAGGTAGGTCGTTCTTTTAAAAAGGAGGAAAAGCACCAGAAGTTTCAGCTTGCTTGAGTCTTTGGAGTAGAAACATACCCTAGGGTCGTTCAGCTAGAAGAAAATTAAGTGAAGGTAATAAATGAAGTTTGGATGAAGCTTGTTCATCAGTTGGGCCAAATCTTTTTGGAAATGTCAGCAACCTTTCCAACCATATTTGATGGATATTAGCAGATCAACTTGAATGGAGAGACCTTTTCAGGCAACAGCTGAAGAGCCATCTCTAGACCTACATTAATCCCACCAGGTATTGCTCATACATCCCTTTGGGAATAAAATTGGAAGGGTTTCTGAGTAAATTCCTCACCTCCTCTGATATATTTTAACTTTTATAACTCACTAAAAATTGTTCATGTATAAAGTTCAGAATTATTTTCTTTGTATTCCTCCTATCTGCAAGAAATGGGGATGAGTGCACAGTAATCATCGTCTGGCGGTCACCTGAAGTATAAAAGCATCCTTAAGTAAATATGGTGGCATTCAAAACACAGGCAGATGCCAGAAAGCTCCTTGGATAAATTTGGTAATGTAAATAATATTTGTTTCTTAATTCCATGCACATTTTTTTTTCAATTTAAAATGTTGAAATTACGTAGAAAAGTGTAAGTAATACTGGTTTCTTAATGAAAAAAAAAATTAGAACTTCATTCCTTTCAATGTGAATTGGTACCGTTGTAGTGCTCTTTAAAGAATCTGTCAATCTTTGTAATAATTTGAGATGAAGAGGTCTGATAAAAGCTTATGTGAAGATCAATGATAAAACATAGTCTTCTGTCCATCATTTTTGGTTTTTATCATTCACCATCTTTCAATGGCAGCCAAGCAAAAGGCTCCCAAACTAGGGATTATAAATAAGAGTGCAAAAATTGCCTTGGACCTGCAGAATGAATTACAATTTTTCAAGATTCGTATATTTGTTTCAATAAAAGGAATTTCAGTTTGGTTTGTTTTCTTAAAGCCAACATTTATTAACCACTTCACCAGGAGGAGCTGCTATCTCCTGCAGATCAAGGCAAAGCTGGGTAAAAATGCAGTACCATACAGAGGATCTTTTCGTGATATGTATTTGACTATTTGGGGAACAGAAAGACAAAGACACATTGTGAGGCGTTTTGAAATAGGGTTTCTTCAGCAGAGAGCCTTCATTTCCAAATCCCTGTTTTAGCTGACCTGATGTAAAGTTTTGTTAGCAGTTTTTTACAGAGTCTTGACAGAGATCTGATATAGAATCCTAGAACCATTAAGGTTGGAAAAGACATCCAAGATCATCAAGTCCAGCTTTCTAAAGGCTCCACTGAAATTGGTTCATTTATGGGGTTAATAAGTAGTGGCCCTTTTATGTCATAAGCGAGAGACAAAGACAAAAGCATTTTCTCAACACTATTCTAGTTGGTGAGTTGTTCATGGGTATTGGGCTTTCATTGCTATTCTAGTAAAGCATTTAATGAGGGGCTATTTGAACTCACACGCCTACATCCCTCTAAACGAGATGGTGAGTAAATGACGTCCTGCTGGAGGAGTCCTTAGGCCTTTGATCCAATGAAGATGGATCTTATTAGCTCTTGGGGTCTGATGCAAGGCTGGCATATTTCCTTATTTAAAAAGACTGAACTACACCTGTCCTAGGAAAGAAATGACTTTGTTAGTTCATTAAAGACAAGCAAATCCAAACAAATATAAACTAAATATCTGAGACAATTTTCTGTAGATGTAAATATGAGTTCCATTACTAAGAAAAAATCAAGCAAAAGCTTCCAGATAGTCCAGCTCAATATTAGAGGGATTATAACATTTTCTACCTGAGGTGTGAAGTGGCTGAGAAGCTCCCAGGATGATACGATGCTGTAAATTCCCCCTCTCTAAGCAGTCTGGTGAAGTCGAGGTAAAATGTTACTTTCAGTTTCGAGAGCAGGCAGAGTTTACTGAAGTCTTCAGTGCAAGGATAATCTTTTCTTTCCAAGCTTTTTTTTTTTGTAGCTGTATGCTATTTTCCTCCAGAAATTATTGTGGCCTAGGATTAAAAGTCTACCCTGCTGGAAGATGACTGACACTGAGAAGACTAGCTAATGAAGAAGAAGGAAAAAAAAACCCAAAGATGTTAGTGTGTTTGTCTTCTGATGCCTGATAGGTGTGTTTTCTCCTCTTTTTGTGCCAAGCATGATGGTACTATGCATGTTGTTTTGCTTCTTGCAAAAGGAGATGACATTGAGTAAGGTTCACCAGAATATCCAAGGTTCTAGAGCCCAGTAACCACAAGATAAGAGACACATCTGTTTCACTCTTGTTTTGTTCAGTCTGGATTTAATTTTCTGTTTAGCACATAGTCCAATGTAATCATGTCTTATTCTTGTTTTAGACCCACTCCATAGTAAATCCGAAAAATACACATCTCTCTCTACTGGTGTAAGAGCCCAGCTATTGTGTGCCTCAAACCTCGCATGGTGGTAAGGTCTGGAAAGACCTGTCTGGAGGGGAGAAGCATCTATTGCTCCCAATGTCTCCGTGCTCCCCCTTCGGCTCCTCGCAGAGAGGCTTTCACAAAAGGAAGAGAGAAGTTCTGC
>JAAGNO010029352.1:214067-227756 GCA_033439905.1 Ceryle rudis
GACAAGGGGTAATGGGTGGAAGCTGAGGCATAGGAAGTTTCACAGAAACGTAAGGAGAAATTTTTTCACAGTGAGGGCGACAGACACTGGAACAGGCTGCCCAGGGGGGTTGTGGACTCTCCCTCTCTGGAGGTATTCAAGACCCGCCTGGACGTGTTCCTGTGTGACCGAGTATAGGAGATCCTGCTCTGGCAGGGGGTTGGACTAGGTGACCTTTTGAGGTCCCTTCCAGCCCTTGCCATTCTGATTCTATGATTCACGTTTTAATGTACTTAATTCAGGTAACATCATTTTTCAGGTCATCACAGGTTGTCTTCACTGCTGTTTCACTTCCTAACCACATTCCCACATCAGCACCCACTTCTTTACCTTCTCAGTACGTTACATGTTACTGCAAATGTTGCCAAAATTCCTCCTTAAGCTCTGGAACTCAGAAGCGGAAGTTTGCTGATTCTATTTCAGACTTGTAGAAGGCTTGTGTGTCCAAAACTATCTGCTTTCTTTCCAACTATATTACTCGATCTATAAAAGGTATCGCTTACAAGCCCAGTTATGCTTTAAAAAAAATCTCTTGTGTTTCCATGTTAAGTTAAAATTAGGAGCAACATTCCTTCCCGTGGCAATACACAAGATAATGACAATAGTTTACTGTTTGATGACAAGTGGTGTTCAAAACATTTGCTTAGTTACAATCTAGGTCCTCCTGCAATTAGTTAAAAATCATCAATGATCAAAAAGCAAGGATGGATATGTATTTATAGCACGTATGAGATACTCGTGGATGTTACAAAAGCCTTTGGCTACCCATCTCAGTAGGTTTTTTTCTGAACACAGACACTCCAAGCCACGAAAGCTGTTCAGAGGGTGGAGGTGGGATGAGCTGCACCTTGACTGAATTCACTGACATGATGCAAAAAGCTGCTGCCCACCGAATGAGTGGGCAAAAATACGTTCAAGTAAGGAGACAAAATTTGATTGTGAAAACTGAATGGCATAAGCAATACTTTGTGACCAAGTTACGTATGCCTGGATGGATTCAGAAATGAGGAGGAGCTTGTCAGGCACTGGCTGGGCAACATGCAAGGCCTGGTTAAGGGCTGGACATAACCATAGTCAGAATGGGTGGCCTTCCCTGCTTGTGGGCTCCCACAGTCTCCAGTGTCTAGCATGGAGGATCAGGCTGCAAGCTGCTCTATTTTCTCCTGCTCTGGCATTAGCAAGAAACACTCTCACGAGGGACCCCTTTGAATACTCTCATATTTTGCCCAGACCTCTTCTTGGGAAAAACCTGACCCTTGGGTTTATAATTCTCTACTAACACAAAAAATTGCTCTACCTCAGGGAAAGTTGAAAATGATAACTAGTGTGATTGGTATTGATGAAGCAGTAATACTCTTTTCTGCTTCACAAAAAGCATGCATTAATTCATCTCTGGCTCCAAGAACTGCACTGCTAAAAAATTTAGCTGAAGTTTTATTGAGTGGTTTTTATGACTGACAAAACGTGTATTTCAGATAGTCAGGATGTTTCTGTCACAAATCCTGAATGTTTTACTGTCAATATTCAATCTTTCAGAAAAATTAGCTCCATAAAAGCAGTCATAAAACAATAGTAAAAGGAATTTGTCTTTACATGAAAATATATATCTCGAAACAAATAGTTTTAAGCAAAGGAGAGGAGATTTACAAAAGCATTGGTTCACTCACCAGATTACTTCTTTTTAATTATATCTGTCAAACTCAGTCTAAGAACATGAGAATTCAATTTGCTTAAATATGAATTTTATAAGTATGAAAAAGGATTAAGGAAAAAATAAAAGTAAAGACATTTCATTCTCTCTAAAATTAGATTATTTTTTTTGTTTGCAGCTGATAATCTTGGAGACTAATGAACTGAGCAACTACATTTCATTTCCTGCTTTTTTTTTTTTACATACTAACAACTGTTAGTTGTCACTTTGAGCCACTGCAAAATTACATATGGCAGCTGTTCATTAAGAAACTGATTAGTGCCAAAAACAATTTGCAGAACTTATTCTTTGAAAAAAAAAAAAGAAAAGTATCTCCATTTAAGGTACTATCTTGAGGTGTTAAGGCACACTGTCAAAGAGAGAGTTACAGGTGCTACAGCACATTACAAATTGTTTTCCTTCTCGGAATTGGTGAGTGAAACACCACAATGTTGCACAGCAACTCTTGGGGAAGTAAAACTCCTACAGTATTTCACATAGTACTGGGGTAATACATACTAACATTCTATGGTGTCTTATATTTCCAACAAAAGATGTATATAATGAAAATGTATACAATAAAAAAATATATATATTTATTGGCCTTCGTTAAGTCTATCTTATAAAGGTGACATGCTGATGAAGAAAGCCCTGTTGAGTCTATCTAAGTGAAACAGAGGTCTGTCACAGAAGGCTTCAGATATTCCAGCCACCCATAGAAGTACCAAGCTGTTTGTTGGAAGCATCTGGCCATCCAGATGATAAATGACAACATTGACAGCTATTCTGCACAAATTTACCGTTTCTAGCAACAGGGACTTGCAGTTTGCACTATGCTGTGTTCAGTTCATACTCAGCTATAAGGTTGCTGTCATCAAGAATAAACAGCTAAGTGTTCATGCAGCTGGCAGTACAGATCCAGCCACCTGGAAAGTTTGGGCTCAATGTAATGTGTAGCTGAAGTCAGGGAATCCTGTTTCCAAATTAAGTATACTTTTTTGACCTGTATACCCAAGGTAGAATCTCTAAAACACATAGCAGAAAGATTTGGTCTTAACAAAGAAACAAACAAACGAGCAGCGTCTCAGATACCAAATCTCATTTTCTGGTTTTGACATCTTTTGCATTCTGAGGGGAGGTAACTGGAATATACGCTACCCTTTTATTCACACGTGCACACACGTAATTTCAACATTGCTTGCCAAATTTCAATTTCAAATTCTGATTCCAGGCAAAGTTCATCATCACCTTTGTATGCTGCCTTCCAGCCCTGTGATTTTAAATTCTCTGTTCACAGTGGTAGAACAGCAATGGAATGATTCTAATGTGCCTTTTCCTATTTCCCTTTCTTCCTTCTTACTAACAAAACAATAGTTTATTAGCATGGCACACTTCAGAGATGTCAGACCTATTGATTTTACTTCCTTCACTAAAAGGTGAGATGTGAATGTAAAATTGCTCAGGCCAGAAAATGTTGAAAGAACAAAGAATGGTCTCTCACGTCCCTGAGTGAGAAATTCATTCCTGTTCTAGACTCTAGTGTGCAATAAAGTAAGATTTGAATCTCTGAAAAAAACCCACTACCATCTGTTTGCGAGGCAGCACTGAATCTGATTCCTGCTGCTCTCTTTGCTGTCTGTTCACAAACTGGAGCCAGCCCTGCAGTGCTAACTGGTGATTTCTGTGTCCTGTTGGATTCTCTGCTGCCGTGGGAAAGAACAGTGCTGAAAACTGTCATTTGCAAATGTATGTGTTGGGAGGAAAAAATCTTAAAAGATGATTTCTTATGAAAACAGGATTGTTTGCTTTTTCTCATGCTAGTGAGTGGAAACAGTTGACTTCATGAACCCTTTAAGATGGTTGACAATTGAATAGAAAAACCTGCCAAGTCCTTGTGAAAACAACACCTTTCTAGGCATCTTTTCAAAGGTACTGTCACCAACCACAGCTACAAGTGGAGCAGACTGACAGAATTACTAGGTGTGCCCACATCCTCACTGCATCTTGTGTCACCTCTGAGGATCAACCAGAAAACCAGGAGCAACTTCCCTCCCCCACTGCAAGAGCTACCCTTGTAACATTATAGGAAAAATGTGGCGACTCTCAGTGCCCAACCTCGTTTGGAAGTGAAAACTGATTTCACTCATTCACACCCGCTCATACCCCTCTGCCCTTGCCAGCATGGAGTTGCACGTGTCCTCAAGGTCTCTCAGAGAATGGTTCTCTCACGGCTGCCAAACTAAGGAAAGGAGGGAGAAGAGAAGAGGAACCTGTAGCAGCCAGTTTGGAGTCTTCAGGTGTATCTTTCTGAAAAAACTTGATCCGAACAAACGCTGACTTAAGTTGTAACACACATTAATAATGTTCATCTGCGTTTTCAACTCTTCTTATGAATGCTGTGGTTGAATTCACACCCACTACAGCTTGCTGACAATTAAAGTACTAGCTAAGTGCATGGGAAGTAAGATTCTGTTAAGCACCCCACGTCTCCTTGTTTAAATTGCTTATGACCAAACTTTTTAATATATTTAGACACGAGGTAGCCACTAACAACAATTGCTTTTCCCTAAGAAATATTTTCAAAACTTTGGCCCTTAATTTTGCTCTTCCAAATTTTGCATTAAATGAAAGGGGAGTAGAAGAAAGTGTTCATCTAGTGAAGGTACTTTGAAGACAAATCCAGGCAAGAAGGAAGCATTCATATACTGTGACTAAGAACTAGCAGTGATTTCCTTAAATACTTAGGCAGAATTATCAAATGATCTACTGGAAATACTTCCTTTATGTGTTTATGATTCAACAGACAATCTCTGCTGTTCTCATTCTGTCTTTATAATTCTTTATAATATATAATGGTTAAATGAAATACGGTTCAAATCCCAGCTAATTAAGATTTGCCTTTTACTTCTGTTGCTAGTTAAATATGCTGGAAATATTCTCAGTGCATTCAGACAACCTCAGTGCATTCAAAACAACCTATTTTATCATTAATAACTTCAATGAGGTAAATTCTGTTCTCACGAGATCGTTTATAACCATCCGATTTGTGTCTTTTACAGAACAGACTTGTGGACAATTACTGTTGTTATTTTTTGTGAAATCAGTGTAACAATTCTTCAGTTACTGCCATGACTTGCACAAGCAGCTCCAAACCATGTTCAGTGAGGGAACTGCACCCCATACTCTTTAACTTTCTCCTTCTGATAATGTGTGTGCAGGGGAAAGTGGAGTACAATATATTCTAAGCAAGAATCTATAGCATACGTAAATAACAAACCTCCAATCTTCTTGGCTGTGTTTAGGGGATTCCCCATTCAGCATCTGTATCTGGAGCAACTTTCACTTTCTTTTGAGGAACCTGGGGCCTAACTAATTCACTTTGGTGATCTCACACCTAATGCAAAGACACTGCCATCCGTAGCTTAGAGCTACCTCAGAGGGGAGTAAAGACCCCTCTGATTCTAGTGTCTAAAACGCTTAACACCTCCGAATGCCACTGGCACCTTGGCACTTAAATGCCTTTAAAACCCTGCTTTATTTTGACTAGGTTAAAGAAAAATAAATAGGCTGACTGAATTTTGTTTTCTCTCTAAACCTTTCATTATAGTGTTTGAGTTTTACATCCGGTGTCGATTTGATACCACTAGTGAAAGTTTTAAGACTTTCTATGGTGTAGGGTGTACACCTTTTAACACAGCCAACAGACTACAGCACTTAAAGCCTTCCAGGTGGTGACTGTCAGGTTTATCATCTCTCAGGTGCACAGTCCATGCTGCCATCGTTTGATGCCACCGACTTACTCTAAGGCAATGTTACCTTAATCACTTTCATCATAAGCACATTCAAAGTAGTCCCGAGCTTACCGTCTCTCTGTGGGAACAGTTATTTGAAGCATCAACCAAGTTTTGCTCTATTTTTTTTAATTTTTTTTTTTTAAATAGCTTCACAAATTGAAGGAAACGTTTCAAAAAGAAGGCCATAATGTTTCTCTATTCTTGCTTCAGGCACATAAATGTTATTTCCTCTGCAATGTCATATATTGACCATCTGAAACTTGATAAATCAGAAGATAGATTGCGGTGGAGCTCTATGTATTTAAGTATCAAGCTGATCCATAACTTTCACACCAACCAAAAACCATTTCTTGTCAGTGCTGTCCAGAATATATCCTGACAGTTCAGTGGGAGTTTCAGTGCCATTTATTTTCAAATCAATACTCAATTACTAAGAGGAAGATTCACTCCCTTGCCCATTTTCAAGATGAAATTATGGACTAGAGCAATAACACTTAGTCAAGGCAAGCCACTGTCCATTAACTCATGATGCTACCAAAACCCCATCCAGACACTTTATTAAAGCTCAGTCTTTTTTCAGCTTTTAATTAATCATTGTGAAAAAGGCCTTTCACATTGTGACTGATGACCAGAGAAAACAATTTTCTCCTAACTGCCTTTTAATTTCAACTCTGGGAGTGCTCATTGACTGAATCTCACAACAACCCATCAATGCTCGGTTTTAATGTGTTTTCTCCTTTGTTATTGAGAAGAATGGAGTGGCAATGAGGCTTTGTGCTCCTCTTCATAACTCAAGTAATTGATTCAGTAAATGCTGCACATTTGCTAGTGGATAAAAAGTGCTGTCAATGTAGATAGTAGGTACTATATAAATTACTCCATTAACAGGAAATAAAGCTATTTACAATTTTTAAAGTGTAAAGTGGAAGTGGCTTTAAAAAAAAAAAAAGAAAGGAGTACTACATGTCTGTGCAGGCCTTTTGGGGTTTTTTTGTGTTTGTTTTTTGGTTTGGGTTTTTTTTTTGCTGTAAATGCTGGTAATAGGATACAAAGGATCAGAAAAAGATCAGCAGATCGAGGCTGCGGTCCTGCAGCAGTTTGCCTGTGTGAGTAGCCTGTTGCAAACTATTCCTGAAGAAACTCAGCACTAAAAAGTAACTTTTGTGGAAAGCCACAAAGAACTCTTTAACAGTGGTCATCTTATCGCATAGTTTTCTTTTTCTGTTCTTTTGGACACCGGAGGAGGAGGTGAAAGAGGCTTCACTGAGGAAAGAAAAGAAAGGAGTTATAAGCAAAGAGATGCAGCGTGTGTGTTTGCAGCAGCAAAGCCTTCACTGGAACTGCTTCGTGTCTTCCAGAAATACAATTTTCCTCTGTGGCTGACAGTGAAACCCAGGAAGGACATAGCTGCTAAAGCAGTGCTCTCATTAAAGAACGATAGCTAGAGTATGATGCCACAAGTAGGCATATGAACCGTGTACGCTATCGCTGCCCTGAAACAGCGACGATACTCAAAGAGAATTTTATCCTCACAGGTTTCTGTAGGATTTTTTTATGTAAGGATATGTATTTGTACTCATTCGCAACTACAGTTCACACTCTTTAGTGACTCTTTTAAAAATGTTTGCTGAATCCCCCTAAGTTCTCATATAGTAATGTAATAAAATAGATGACTTTAGTATGGTCATGAATAACAATGCCATAGATAACTGCAGCAGCAGACGTGGCTGCTCTGAGTTACCTAGTTTAAAGAGTAGGTAAAGATTTAAAAAGCAGTGTCTGTTCCTAGTTTTAATTTTTCTGACTACTCTGAGCTATTTGATGCTTCCTTTTTTAAACACCAACTATCACCATTACACTTTTTACTCACAATTACACCGCTCACCATAATCCTTACATCTTTTTACTGAATTATGCTTTGGGGAAAAAAAAAAAGTAAATAATTCAATAGGTATGATGTACCTATTTTTCAAAGCAGTGAGAAATGCCAGTCTAAAATTTATCTGTGCCCTTTTCTAAAGCCCTGCCATCCGTGGATTCTCTTCTGATTTATTTCAGAGTTTTAAAATCAATTTTAATTAGCTCATAACTTTTAATTTGCATTGATTGTTAATGATTTCCCGGTTTTGTATTTTTCTTGTATCTTTCTTTTTGCCTCTAATTTAGCTCTTGCTTTTACCACTGAAACAGATAAGCTTTTAGTCAAAGTTATGTTCTTTCTGGATTATGAGCTAGTCTTTTCTTGGCTATCAATAACTCTCAATTTTCACTCTTTTTTTTTTTTTTGATTTCTAGCTGTTTCTTGCAAGGCGTTCTCATTAATTAAAAAAAAATTAATTAACCCTTTAAACATTTTAATATCTATCACTGTACCCACATTTTGTTTGTCAGCACCAAACGAACATACTGCAGTTATAATCACTCATCCTAGTTAATCAGCAGTTCCAGATTACAGTACCTGTTTTGTAAGAGAACAAGACAATTAGCTATTTGCCAAGCAATGATTTTTGCATTTATCCCTTCCCAAAGTTACATGCCAGGCTTCTCTGTGTGATCGTTACAGTTCCCTTCTTTACTCCTTGAACATAATCTTGTCGCCACATAATTCTCTTCTTACTTTTCAGAGAAAGGAAAACCATTCCCATGCCCTTATTCCACATGTGGAAGCGTTCAGCATAGTGTGTGCAGTCACATTCAGTGCTCTTTCTCCCAGTAAGACGTAAAACAATTGAATGAGATCTTCCCAGAGACAGTTAATTTTACAAAGCCACATAATGCAGAACTCGAATGGTCCTATCGTCAAGGGTCAACTTTTGTAATGGATGATAGTGGGAGTCTCACACAGCTCCTGTGTGCAAGCAGCAGTGGGTTCTGGTTGTGGTGAGATCACTAGTACCCACTATGCGTCAACGGCCTTAGAAATGCCCGTGAGGAATTCATCTATAGTTGTATTCAGGCAATTATGCCTATGTTACCATGGCAATTCTCTAGAGCATCTCTGAAAAGGATAACATCAGCGAAGTGAACTTGGACACCTTCTTCTGAGTTGTGAAGTTTAGAAGTCAGAAGTTCACCATCAGTCACGGGCTTTAAAAAGCTTTCTCTGAACAGGAAAAATCAACATTGTGTTCAGTATCCAGGAATGTTAGAGACTAAAATATTTCGTCCATTTCTTTTAACAAGAATCTTCACCATTCACTCTCTCCCCTGCTTTACAGTTGCCTACTTGAAAGAAAGTGCTCCAAAAGTGCTGGTTTGGAGTCTAATTCTTTGAATAAGGTAGACAAAACAGAGCCCCTGCACTATATGACTGTGAGCTTACCATCCAGAATTATTAGCTGTCAAAGTGATGATTACACGTTCCCTTCCACCCTGTCTTCCTCTACAACACTTATTTCAGTATCATTGAAGGAGGGCTTTATGCCATTTCGCAGAATATTTGGTGCTGGAGAGGATTTCTGGAGGTCATCCAGTCCAACCCCCTACTCACAGCAGGATTACCTAGAGTAGGTTGCTCAGGGCCACATCTAATTGGTTTTTTAAATACCTCCAAGGACAGAGACTCCACAACCTCTCCGGGTAACCTGTTTCAAGGTTTGACCACATTTACAGCAGGAAGTGTTTTCTTACATTCAGATGAATTTGTTGTCCACCAGGAGCTCCAAGTCGATTTCTGTACAGTTATTTTCCAAACAGTCAGCCCACAGCTTATCATGGCACACCTGGTTATCCTTCCCCAGCTGAAGGACTTTGGCATTTCCCTTTGCTGAACTTCATGAGATTCCTGTCAGCCCATTTCTACAGCTTTTAAATGTCCCTTTGAATGGCAGCACAACCATCTGGTGTATCAGCCAGTCTTCTCGCTTTGGTATTGTCTGCAAACTTGCGGAGGGTGCACTCGTATACATCATCCAAGTCAATAATGAAGATGTTAAACAGTTTTGGCCTCCAGTATTGACCTTGGAGTATTCCACTAGTGACTGGCATCCAGCTGGACTTCATGCTGTTGATCAACCCTCTAGGCCCAACAGTTCAGCCAGTTTTCAATCCACTTCACTGTCTGCTCATCAAGGTTGCACTTTATTAGTCAATGAAGACATACGAGACACTGTTGAAAGCCCTGCTAAAGTGAAGAGAAACAACATCCCCTGCTCTCCCTATTCCCACCAAGCCACTCATTTTATTGAAGAAGCCTATAAGGTTGGTCAAGTGTGATTTACCCTTTGTCAAACTATTCTGACTGCTCCAAATCCTCACTTGTTTCTCTGTTAATTACTCGGTGTAAAGGCCTCTGCTTAACTAAAACATATTCTGCATTTTGCAATTTACTGAACTAAGAAATGGACAGTATCTTATAAACCTGAATGACAACGTTAATCTTGGGGAAACTAATCACATTAGTAATTTCAGCATTGTGCAACAGGAAACATATTGGTGTTGCCCCTGTAGAACCTTGAATATTAAAAAAAGCTAGCCCGAAATCTCAAGAATTTTGGAAAGAAGAGACTCTAATGAAATTCTGACTTAGTTCAGAGAAAGATTTTATAGAACTTTGATTCTTAAAGGGACTTACATGAATAGTGAAACCCTAGGTAAACTAGAAATGCTTCAAAAGAACTGCTTTTATGAATTGACATAGTCAACTCTTTGATAGATAGCTTTGAATATCTGTGTCAAAATTAGGTTACGTATATGTCTTCGAACCCATGATTTTGAAAGAAATTGACGCTTAGTGTAATTACACTATCTGTCTAAATCCTTAGGCATGATTAGTATATGATATATTGTTTCTTAAGAATGCTATTTTAAAGTTTCTACGGTGTCACGATGACATAAAAACCATGAAATAATTTATACAAGTAGAATAAGTTTGCCTTTACAGCATATTTCTGAGAACATTTTAAATCCACAGAAATTACTTACAGCCTCATGAAAATTCTCCCTTCCCAAGGGTCTTTTCCATGAGGGCCAAATACCATACGTGTTGATCTACATTGCTGTCATGAATTTACCATCTTTATCGCATTTTCCAAGAATTTTCCTGCTGTTTAGGCTCTGCTGTCTGATAAAAATCTAACTGTATGGTAACATTTTCGCACGTGCTCTTGCTAAGGAGCACGTATCCAAAGAGAAGCCTAACTAGAGTCAGGGGTTGATTAAATTATTTAACAGGAAATATTTACTCTAATGTTACTTAAGTAATAAAATATTTACAAGCAAGATAACACTACTTTAAACAAACTTTGATCAACTCCCACAGTACATTAACAATAAAGTGGGAAGGCTTGTGTTTTGAATAGATGAGGAAGAGCACTTACTAGGATAACTGCTTGGTCCAGCACGGGCAGCACAAGATGTTTATTTACCTGAAGCTGCTTCTCTATAGGCCCTCACAGAATTGTGTTCAGGTGCTAATTTTGAACATTGGAATGTAAAGAGGAGCTAAGGAGAAGGGTTTTGGTTGTGGATGGTTAGCTGGCAGGAATGCAGAACAGCTGATGTCAGTGGTAGCCAGCTGAAGTCTGTTGCTAAAAGGACAGCAATAAGGAATGCTTAGTGCTGATGCTACTGACTTAACTTATTGGAAGTAATGGCCTAGTTGATATCAGGATATTATTTGAAATATCAAGCAGGTTTTGCAATGTTTGTGATGCATAAAGGTCAGGAAATGGAGCAAAATATAATCTGTGTTCTTACAATTCTAGCATAAGGGCTTGTAAAATTTATTCTCCTGCAGAAAATCACCTTAAGCAGAGTGACAAAGGAAGCTAAATCTGCACGGTGACATCTTGTCCAAAAATAAGCTACTTTTTTTTTGGTTTGGTTTTTGTTTGTTTGTTTTCTTGGTGTTATTTTTGTGTTTGGTTTTGGTTTTTTTTTTTACTTTTAAGAGGCTTACTCTATTTACAAAGTTTATACTAATTTAGGAAATATTACCCATGATGAAAATGTAAAAGCCAGCATTCTTAAATTGCCAAGTAAAATGAAATGCAAATGTTTCCTTTTCTCTCCTAGCTTTGAGTTTATTCAATATGCACTAAAATATTGCCGCTCAGAATTATATATACATGTGTGGCTTTGATTTTGGTGGGATTAAGATTTTAAAGGATTGGAATCAATAAACATCTTTTGACTGACACAGCAGGTAAACGGAGATAGCACTGGATAAGGAGCTTTACAGCAGAAGACATGACCACAGCTTATTAATATGGGGAGCAGAAGAAAAATGGAGCTTTCTCTCTCTTTCTCCCCCTGCAGAGAAAGGAGGAGCTGCAGGGATACGTTCAACTTGAGGAGGAGGATTGTTTCAGCTTCTGGATCTAACACTGGAGGCAGAAATGAATGCTGATGTGGGGCAGATTGCCAGCTCTCAAGCTAAGCCATTTTAAATATAAGAGTTTGAACCAGTCAATGAATGGTAGGAATTGGATCAGTGTCACCAGAGATGCATTGAGGGTAGATTTTAAACTAAGAGTTCTAGTCCTGAAAAAAAACCCAACAATTTAAGGCAGAAAGCAAAATACAGTGGTATGGTTTCAGAATCGGAAGCAAAATATTTTAAAACCAATCTTACTTCTGAGACAGAGAATCCCTCAAACGTTTCCATCCACTGAACTTCTTCTGACCGTGTCAGCGTGTAGAACTAATCAACCTTTCATCATCACCCCAAAATGATTCGCAATTTATTCATACTCCAGGCTTGTGAAACCAGAATAGAATTTAACTTCACTAATAGCATCAAAGCAAATATGAACCGAGGTCGTAACTCTTATTTCAAAAGCACGTGCTTTCTGTTAATCTGCATTACAAGATAGAGGGATGGGTAGAACACAGGAAAGGGAAGGGGGGGTAAGAAATTAAAAAATCAAAGCAGAGCCTGGCCACAGTCCCAAGCAACAGAAAAGAATTTTCAAAATCTATAGTCCTGCCCTTTTGGCCTTGCCAGAAGGTGCGTAACAATACTGCAAACAGCAGCCTCCACTTATTTTGTCATCCTCACAGAATTACCAGTATCAGATTCCACCTCAGCAGGTGCCAACCAAAAAGGGCTTATTTCTGTCAGTCTGACTGAAGAAATTTGCTGCAACTGGGTTTCAGCTCTCTTGTTTAATTAGTAGGTAAGTGTCCTGTGTTTCTCCTTCATTCTGCAGCAGAATGAGAGCGAGGTTTGTGCTGTGTTACCTATGTTAATGACACGGTATTGCAGTGATCGGCCAGGGCTCTGTTGTGCTGTCATAAACAACCAAGAAATAAGAAATAAAAACTTGGTGCACACTCTAAAAGGATGACTGAGGAAGGAAATCAGGGGTTGGTGTGCCAACAGGCACACCGCCTGTGCCAACAGCTGCTGCCTGCAGACAGGGCAGGGGCTGAGAGGAGCTGAGCTGGGGAGGGAAAGGAAAGCGCCCACCAGAGTTACTGCTGCTCTCACTCAGACCGGGACAGTCAGCAATCAATGCAGGACTCTTGTTTTTACTCATTACATTCATGTACTCATTACATTCTGCACTCAGTTTCTACAACAGGTTCTCTCACTTCACTCATGCTGCCCCTTAGAGCCCTTCCTCCTGACTTGTAGGCCATGCGTAATTGACATAGAGCCCATTTATAAAGAGAGATTATTTTGGGGTAAGGAGCCAAATAATTTTAAACAAAGTATTTACCATCCAGAGGCTCAGGGTGAGGAAGCATTCTCCGAAATGCTCAGAGAACATTTTTGTTGTTAGATTAGGAGCCATGTTCATAACCAAGAACCTTAGTCTGCTACAGGTCATTTGGAAAACTCGGTCCTGAAGCGATTAAAAAAAACAAAAGGAAAAAAAAAAAATAACCCAGAGGTGAAACTCTGTTTGTTTTAATTCTAATAATAGTTACAGGGAGGGATCTGGGTTTATAGCAGCATGTCAAGAGACAACAATTTCAGGTAGGGAGGGAATAAGTGACTTTTGAAGGAGCATTTGCAGAAAGGCATTCATAGCACAGTCCCCAAAGCCGTGAAGTACTTGTGTAAAAGTTATGTTGAATAGAACTGTTTTTAAGGAAGAAGGGCTTTTGTAAAGGCAAAAAAATACTGAAATCCTAGAAAAAGATAGAAGATATTAAAAAAAAAACCAAAAACCCCATCAGTGAAATGCAGGTACTTGGCCAAAGGAGTATAAGTGTATA
>JAAGNO010029353.1:0-36396 GCA_033439905.1 Ceryle rudis
GGAGCACTGGAACAGGTTGCCCAGGGAGGTGGTTGAGGCCCCATCCCTGGAGACATTCAAGGTGGGGCTTGACAAAGGTCTGAGCAACCTGCTCAACTAGAGCAATGGCCCTAGTGAAGCCATGCTTTTATTTGGTTTTATTTTTTTAAGTTTCTCTGTGTGCACAAGGACTAACATTAATACATGAATAGTTTTGTTCTATCTTGCACACACTTGTACTCAGCACATCATGTAAGACCAGGCAGTCACCAGTGACTGCTGGTGAACACTGAAGAAAATGGAAAAGGCCAACACACTGATGGTCACAAAGGCCTACTAAATATCAGAGGACTGGAAACAGCCTCAGTGGGAGGAGAAGTAGGTCCTGCTCTGTCCAAGAAGCAGGTGGTTTCAGCAGGAACATGTATGAGCTGTGTTGAGTGGGAAGTTTTGGGGGGGGGGTTCAGAATGTCCTGAAGCCTTTCAGTACTGCATTATTATTTCAGAAAACAAAGCCCTGAATTAAGCCCATTGATCACTAATAAATATAAAGCGTATCTTAGTAGGGAGAGCAGAAAACTACCTGTTTAGGGCTACCAAGATTTCTTTGGTTTGCTTACTGGTATGCAAAAAAATTGTGTAGCTAGCTTGCTTATCCTTGGAAGTTTACATCGGGGTGAATAAAGTGAAATTCAATCCTTTTCTCTGAATCAAACCGTAAGTATAAGTAAGAAATTAGTAACTTGTATATACCAATATTTGACTCGGCATTCTGAGTGAAAAATCTGATAATGAGTCTGTCCTGGTTCGAGTTAAAACAGAACTAATTCTGTTCAGTGATTCTACTTTTCAGTTCAATACTTCTAACTAACAGCACTGTTTGAAGTTAGCAGCCTGTTTTCACAGACAGTGTCTGCTGCTGGCAGTGATAACACCCCATGTTTAGTTACTACCAAGGATTGGTGTGCAGACCAAGACCACTGCTGGATCTTGTGCACCACATTGGGGGTGCAGGTAAGTGAAAGGCCACATGTGCAGGGAGGAATGTCCATTGGGGGCAGGTGACCCCAAGCTGACCAACAAGGTATTCCATCCCATAGACATCATATGCAGTATAAAGCAGAGGGATCTGAATGGTCTATAGGTTTTTTGTTAGCTTGCTAGTTTTGTTTGCTTATTAGCTTGCTTGCTTGCTTGCTCACCCTCTTTCTGGGGTCTCCTGAGCTCTTCTCCCCTCTTGGACTGTTTTGCCAACTTTGTTTGGCTTGGCTCAGGTCCTGTTTCAGTTCCTTCCTTCCCTTTCAGTTCCTGCCTTCGATCCCAGTTGGTGTGTTCCTGAATCCAGCAGCAGAATCCAGCTCCTGAACACAGCTCCCGTCTGCTGCGGGGCCCACCTTGGGACTCCCCCAGTGCCTGCTCCACAGCATCAGTGTTGACAGTGATGTAATTACCATCAGGGGGTTGGGTTCGATACTGGTTCTGTATAAATTTGTACATATTCTATTTTATTATTATTATTCTCATTAAAGCTGTTCTAATTTCCTTTTCTAATCACTAAGTCTCTCTCCCTTATTCCTTTTCTCTTCCCCTTTTGGGAGGGAGGGAGGTTAACAGAGAGCATCTGTTATACGTCTAAGGGGTTGCTCTAAATGGTGACAGAATCATGCTAAATGGTGTGCTATACCAATAATATATTAGAATAGTTTAATTTTAAATTCTCCTGGTATAAGTTAAGTATGTGTGTTTCTGCATCATGTAAATAGTTTCCCTTAAGAGAACAGATTTGATTAGTACTTGCTGTTCAAATTAATTGTCATGTTACTATCTATAATATTGGACTGGCTTTCTATTTCTTTCACATGAAAACTTTTAAAAGTATAACTGGGTATTAGTCCAGATTTATCAGTCCCATTTTTGACCCTTTGCAGGAACATGGAAATAGGATTGATTCTAAGTGGTTGGAAGAAACTGGTTAGTGAGTTGATACAGCTTGAACTATCTTTGTCTAGGTAGACTAAAAACTACCTCAAACATATTCTTAGTAGAACAAGCAGGACTTTTAGAATTCCAAAATGCAAGTGTCTTTAAGTGTCAGTGTAAGAAAGGACAACTGCCACTCCTCATGCCTGCCTAATACAGAGAATCCTAAACTGAGCCTTTACCATCTAATGCCTGAATTACCTGTATTTGTCTGTAAAGATGCAATTCAATGGGGTAAGGCTGTATAAGGATATTGATCTCTCTAGATATTTTTGTTGCACATTTTTTTGCACCAAAAGTTTAAGGAATTGCACTAGTTTCATGTTCAGCCCCCTGTCTATACTGTGACCAGTTGCCCTGAAGTGGCCATGAAACATGAGTCTGGATAGTCTGATCATTTCCCACCCCTCTGCTTTGTTACACATGTCAAAAATGACCAGGCAGCAATGTTCAGTCTTTTCTCCTGCATACAGGGAGAGTTTACTTTTCATATTTAAATGAATTTGCAAAGCATGCAGTGTAAACTTGCACTATGGTTTTGGTTTGGTGAATACACATTAGTCTTGGATTTTCACTGGCTTGTTAGGTACATAAAATTTCTTTGTGAATCATGATTCAAAGGCTTATCTATTTTACAGTTTAATAGTTGATGAAAAGTACAAACCATTGGAATGAGTTTCTATTTCTTTGAGAGAAGGTTATTAATTGGATTAGGATTTACTATAAACAAACCGCAGCAAAATGGGCATTATTACATGTGCAAATGGTTTTAGAATAAACAGTACAGGGTTTTTTAATGAAGAATAATTGTTTTACTGTGGTGATTGCTTAATAATTAAAATCAGGAATGTATTAAATAAACAATAAGGCTTTGAGGTATCTGCCAGGTTTGGATATGTTCATGTAAAAGGGGAAATTTATTGTATAAGTACATCACCTCTCTGGTATCCAACTGTACAGATTAAACAAACAATCCATTGAAAATCTAAATTCAAAGCCATCTGTAAAACATCTGCCTTTGTCAAATGATGAGGCTGAAACTACAGTTTCAGTAGTCTGCAAATTTTTAGATTACAGTCTTCAGTAATAAACATTGACAGTGTTCTGTGATGCAAGTTCGTATATCTAAAAAGAGGTGAAGATACTCTCAAGGACAACCTTGCAAATTCCTGTCATTTAGAGGTAGCTGAAATTGGAATTTTCTCCTTATCATTTATTGCTACTATTTCCACACCCCACAAAAGTAATTTTCATCTATTCAAATATGTGTTCTACATATAAACTGGGACTAGATTTTGATGTTACATAGTAAAGTAACAAAATTTCTAACAGTGGGAATTAGAAGAAGCAATTTTTATTTTTAAAAAATGTCAGCTCTGAATTTGGGTGGCAATTTTGTAGCATGAAGAGATGTGGAGAGGCAGGACTGCAGGGTAGGAGAGGATATAGTTTCATAAAAAGACTGTACTGTTCAGATATGAAGTTGCATTTTAGCAGTAGTAGGTGATTCTTTAGAAAAAATATTTTTGCCCTGTTTTTATATACACTGCATGCATATGACTATGCTTGCATATGAATTCCATTTTTACACAAGTTAGGGATACCTTTTTATTTCGTTTTGAGCACAGATTAATTTTAAAACAAATTTAAGCTCTATTTATTTCAACCTAAGATTATTTCTTTAAAACAAAGACATTGGGGGGAAAAAAAGCATCTGTGTATTAAAACTGTAACACAATTATGTGATAATAGGTGAGTGATTTAAAAAACCAATCACCTTATAAAAGAAATTTTTTTAAGCATAAATTTTATGGCCAAATCATGAATTATTCTTAACTTTTTTAAACCTATACCAAAACACCAAGGGAATAGTCCAATAATTAATTCAAAGAGAAAGGCGTCTAACAATATCCGAAATCTAGTTTGACACATAAAAAAACCTCTGGTATACAAACAGGGATTTTATCATACCTATTACCACAAATTATTGATGAGGACTAACTTTCAAAGAAAGCGGTAGCTGGCCTTGAATTCCTACTTTAATGTGATTAATCTATCAATTAAATCTATCTCACAAATGAGGTTAAATTAAGTGAAATGTTAAGGTTTTTTCCATTCTTTATCTTTGTTGTGTTTTGTAATCATAAGATTTTGGATGAACTAATGTTAACATTATGTCACTGTAAAAAAATACTCAAATCTCAAATATGAATACTAAATACGTACCACAAAGCTCACCCTGTGGAATCTTATTCAGATTGTAGACTCTCTTAGATTTTCAGTAATATTTGTCTGCTTTTTTTTTTCCCCCTCATCTTTCTCCTCAACATACTTATTTCTTAATATGAGATTGGAGTTGAGTGTTGTAGATGGCTGGTATATGACTAACAGTGTTTAATAACACTTGTGAGAATGACTAAAATATTTCTTTGCACTGGAACTGCAGTGACATCGCTGTGACAGGAAAACTGCTATTGAATAAGAGTACTGTTCAAGGAGATAGAATAATTTGTTTCGTTCATTAGGGTCACTAGGCAAATTAGCTACAGCTTTTCCTTCAGACTGCTGCAAACAACTACATTAAATGCAAAAGAGTGACAAATGCAATAAGGTGCTGATAGAACAGGAAGTGATTTGAATTATTAATTCTGTGCAAGCCTGTGTCAATATTCTATGCAGATGAAATTATCCTAGTGTACCATGATGAATGCTCAGTAGTAAAATACAATCAGTCTTTTATGTATGTTTGCACATTTCTATCTTTCTTCCTGAGTCGTTCCAATTCTTCCAAAAGTCAGCAAGGAGATAAAATATAATACCCTTTTAACTGAACAGTATTAAATGTGGGTCATTGAATCTGACCAATTACAAGCATACTCATACTCATTTCCACAGACTGCTACCATTTTAATGCAGAATATGAATCTACTCCTAAAGCTTTCTGAGACTCAATATATCAAAGTGAAAGCTATAATGCCTGCAGAAGTTTACAGATGCACTATGACCACTGGCTACAAAAGCATTGCCACATCCACTTAGCCTCCCACAGCTCCTTCTTCTCCACATCATACCTTAGCCCAGAGAAACAATATTTCAGCTTGTAGTGTTCATCAGTCTCAAGATCACACAAGAGTCTGTGTTTGAATCCATCCTGGTATCTGTATGAAAGTTTTCAGAACAAGTTGTGAGAATACTTTCTTGTTAGCAAGTTGGCAAAATCCTGAGAAGGCTCCTCAGTTCTCTTATTATCAGAAGGTTTCTTTAGGTTAACATTTAAATCTAATTCAAAGTCCATCCAAATTTAAGGGATCTCAGCAGGCTGATACTAAGGCACTTCAATGTCTAACAGGTAAGGAGAGCAAACTTATTCAATCACTGTCTCTATATACCTTATAGCTTTTAATAATCAAGCACCTCTTTTAGATGGCAGCAGGCTTTGCATGAATGTTAAAAGTTATTCAGCTAATGGGGTTGTCTCAGTGGCAGGTAGTTGGTACAAACCTGAATATAGAACAGGGAAACACAGAGGCATACTCCTTCCAGAATGTCTCCTCAGCATTCTGCAAATGAGAGCTTCCCCCTTCAGCTCCACCCCCAGTCCTTGGTAGATTTTGCTTCTATCAATATTTCTACCTGTTTTCTAAAGCCAAATGGCCTTCACATCATTTTGTAGCATACATTTCAGATCTTGTATATTTGCCCTATAAAATGTTACTTACTTTCCTTTGGTTTAGATTTCATAACTATACATATTATATTATTTTAGTTTTTAATACTCTAGAAAACTGTAAGCATTAATTATTTACCTCCACAGCTTTTGTATGTTAGCATTTGTGAGTCAATTTTTTGTTTTGTTTCATACTCATGAAATGTAATGTGAACGCAGTGTATCAATAACAAGCAGTACCTACCTGAAGAGTAAGCTTTTAACCTTCAGCTTTCCTGCTATTAGGTGAAAATTATGAATATTGTGTTTTCAGCACCAACAGCTGTTTAGAGTTGCCAGAAACAGATTTATGTGATAACTCTATGCATTTGGAAACATTGGTAGCATGTGGACTTTCAACTACTGGAAACTTCTTGTAAGATAGAGTACATGAAATAGGGCTGCCTTTTTCTGATAACATGCTAAATTTTTGTCACATATACTGCATCCAATAGTGTATCTATTAGTGCTTGGGAATCTGAATGTTGTAAGTGGTTTATGTTCTCTATGTAATGCAAAAAGCAATACCTGGAGACAGAGAGCCCCTAGCCTTTAAAAAATCAAAAAGGTGGGCTGAATCTTGGAGGCGTTCTGTTACCAAAATAAGGTAGAAAATTTACTGTAATGAAGTATTGAAATGATCCGATGATAGACTAGCATGTGTGCTACTAAGTTACTTGACTATAATAAATATGTCAAAAACAAAACACATATTAACTCATAATTCCCAACATCATACTGTTCACTACAATTTAGGCTCCATGAGAAAACACAGCAGAACCTTATAAGGCACCATTAACAGTTCTTGTATAGTGCTTTTATTTACGGATTGATTTAGTGTAAAAAAACATTTATTTTTTTAAATAAGTACAGTGGACAGAAATAAGAATGAATGGTTCCAGGAATTCATAATGGGATGCTGCATATTTTAGCACAGCAGCATAGATTTGAGTGTTGTCCCCAACTATTGCTGTCCCCCATTTTCCAATATGACATGATAGCTGTCTGGTTGCTCATGTGAATTCTCTTGCTGAGGACTCAACTTTACTCAGGATTTTCGTCTCCTGGATATGTCTTTGCCCAAAGGGTACAGGTGAAGTGATTTTCTTTCTTGATCTCACATACATAATAAGAAATGGAAAACCACCAACACCAAGGATTGGGAGACTCATTCAGAGTTGAGTCATGTAAGTTACTGTTTAGTTTAGTTACTGTATCATAAAATGGAAGATTTCGGTTCTGATTCTTTTGGACAAAGGACCAAGTTCTGTACAGGTCTTCATCTCTAAAGAGCTCTCAAACAACTCACCTACTGAGCAAAATGGTACAGGCACCACTTCTGATGATTTTGAAAGCCCAACCTAGAATTCTTTTTTTTTTCTCCTAAAACAATTCAGAGAAATAATTTCAAGCTCGGTTCTCTCTAATTATTTTTCACTCTTCAGTCTGTTGGAGCACAGTCTGCTTTATATTTGTGCTGAAAGGTGAGTGTCCTCCTCCTTGAACTGCTCCATTTTTAGAAATGGAATTGCATGGAATCAATTATTTTTAAATGTGACTTATGAATCACAATCAGTTCCTGTCCTATGAACTGTTGAGTTATTTTATGTAGCAAATCAATAGTTTTCAGCTGTGTTGAGTTACCCTGAATTTAGTTGGAATCTTTCATTATAGAAAGTCATACTATCAGCTGGTGCCTAAAAGCTCTTTCTTAAGTTTGGATTTGGATATTCACTCTAAACCAGGCAACAGCTACTTATGTTTCAGGTAATATTTGCTGGATTTAGTACAAATAATCAAGGTCTTTCAAGATACAGTAATCTGGCAACTCAGATTGAGAATCCTAAAACTGGTAGCCAGTTTTGAAAGTATTCCTTCACTTTTCTTTCTACCAGTTTCCTCAATGAAAGGGAAGCATGAAAACATATGCTTCTGTGCCTGACTCTGTTACTTACTTTAATCTTCCTGATAGAAGATTTACAAAAATTCTCTCAGTTGGCCAGGTCACTTAAGGAAATGTTTTCAATTATGGAACTGACATAATTTTTTTAAAAATCTAAATGAATGGGCTAAATGGGCATTTGGCACCTCTACTACTCTCCAGTTATAAAAACATTTTATATTGTCACTGCTTTCAGTAGCAGCTTAGGGTTGAACAGTTGCCATTTAGACTACATTATGACATTTAAGAAATTAAAACACTGAGTCCATTGAGTTGTCCTCAACACCTGAATGATCAAGACTCAAAATTAAGAAATGTTTGACTAATAAAAATCATGTTTCATCTCTTCTGCTGGTGTATGTTAGCTGGACAAGAAGTAACCCTTACAGAATTAAGCAGAGTTTTTTGATTAGAGACATACTGAAGTTGGTAAGAGTATCAAGATAACGGGTCAACCAAGTTGAATGGTTTATGGATTTTAATGCTTATACAAATCTGACTGCAAACTTAGACTTAAAATTTGAGTAGCTTTCTAGAAAATCTGCCTACTAACCTATGTATTCCGTGTCTGTCATTGTATTACATGAATGTTTGTTATTAGTCTCTTGGTTTTACACTAAAGATGATTTCTTTTGAATGCAACAAATTTAGAAGTGTGGTGGTTTGACCTTGGATGGATGCCAGGTGTCACCAAGCTGCTCTATCACTCCCTTCCTCATCCTCCTTTTCCTATCTTTTATTTGAGCTGACATCATATGGTATGGAAAATCCTTTTGGTCAGTTTGGGTCAGCTGTCCCAGTTGTGTCCCCTGCCAAGATCTTGTCCACCCCATCCCAGCGCGGGGGGAATGTTGGAAAAAACAGCTTTGTTGCTGTGCGAGCCCTGCCCAGCAGTAGCCACAACACGGGTGTGTTGTCAACACCTTTCTAGCTCTCAATACAAAGCATAGCATTGGGAGGGCTGCTATGGGGAAAAGTAACTCTATCTCAGTCAGAACCAATACAAGAAGCTCGTGGTTTTAAAGAACTAATCCCACAAAATCCATGTTCCAGTGCCTGAGTATACTAGATATTCTCAGGAGATAATGACTTCTATGAGTCCTCTTGAAGCAGTACAGAAGTAAATCACTCAGATGTCACAAACAAGAAATAAGCCACTGCCATATTGAATGATCAGCATAAGAAGCCACAAGAGTTTATTTCTCTTTCAGATTTGTCCTGGAGTAACTTGGGTGCTTTGAATATGGGGATTTTTCTTTCTTATTTACAGAACAATTTTTTAAAAATTGGCAAATTACATAGTTGTATTTATATCTTCATCTATTGATGCTTGAAAGCACCAAATAAAGTAGCTAAACTATGAAATAGAGCTGGCTGATCTCAGGAACTTCACAAGGACAGGGAGTGAATGGCATCTCGGGATCAGTGGTGTAATTTCTAATTAGATCAGAGCATCGCCCTTTTATTTTCATATCAATTACAGTGATGTGCTTTTTTCTGTGGATTGCAGTGAACACTGATTCATCTTTTATTAACTACAAAATGAGAGGCTCATTAAAAAAAACATGAAAAAAACAACCACTAACATGAATCCTAATCAGTACCACAGTTAAAAAGGTGATTTACTTCCAATATTTAAAGGTATAATTAAGCCTTCTCTAGATGCACATAATAGCAAGTTAAGTGTTAACATTTTTCAACTAAATTTGTACTATTATCCCAACAGTTAATGTATATGGAGAGCTGCTTCTGTCACTACCGCTGTTCTAATAACCTTTCAGGGAGATTAACTGTTAAAAGTAAATCTGGTATCAATAAACATCCCATAGGAATTTCTTCATTAATGTTGTTTTCTTTTTGGACAGCAGGTATTTTTTCAATAGGGACTTAAAATCTAATTTTATAAAGGTATTTTCCATGCTCTGAAATTTTCTTAGAAAAAAAAATAATCTTCCTTCTTTGGCTTTACTGCCTTGTGTGCTTTATGATATGATTAAATAATGCATCCAATCCATTTCACCTTAGGTACCTCCTCGTGTCAGATGCATGGAAGCAATGAACTGTGCCCCAAGCCACTTAGAGGACTTTTTGCTAGAAGATAGTCAGACCTCTATCTTTTCTAAATAGCATAGAGTGTTCATAGAGGTCTTTGGTAAATGATTCATACAGTTACTTTTTTAAAAATAGATGGTGTGTGTTGAAGTGGATGATGGTGAAGAGTAGGGAAGAGTCACTATTCTGACCTTTGGTGCTTTTATTATGAGTAATTGTTGTATTTCATTATTTTATTGCTGTTTTTGCGCTTGTCTAGTCCTTTGTACAGGACTGAGTATAAGCGAGTGAAATATGCTGTCACTTAGCAGGATAAAATTCCTGATAGTTTCCTCTCAGTGTCCTTTAAGGGTAAGCTGCACTGAGATTTGGACTTCTTTCATGTGTGTGTTCTGATGGAAGTCTTCTCCTTTTTTTTTTTTCCTTTTTTTATTTTATTTTTCTCATTATATTCATTTCTGTAGCATTCCAGGCAGGCTGGATTTCTCCTTTTCCTCATGTGTAGCTAAATGCAGTTGAGAGGCAGGATGGGAAGTATTTTAATTGTAATTTTAATTATAATCTTGTGTCATGGAGATGTTACATCATGAGCAGGTAAGATACCACTATAGTATCAGATGCTTGCATGGAAAAGACAGTGAACACATTTCCAAAGGACAAAAATCACAGCCTAAAGAAAGTCAAATACATACCTGTCCTGACCATGACTGCTTCTGGTTAACATGAGCATGCAATTACCATGCTTTTAACTGTTCTGATAAAAATTCTGCATAAAACTTTTGAACTCTGAACGCAGTGATTCGTCCTTGTAGAGCTACGCCCATATACTGCAACACTGTATATTGTTCTGACAAAATGGAGGAAAATTTATAACACAGTTACTCTGCTTTCTTAGGTACTGGGAACCAACTGTATTTCTGCACAATAATGAGTCATTGATTCAACTAGTGTTAAAGCTAATTCCTCTTAACTCTTGTTTTGCCCTTTCTGTTGTAGTCTTCACTGGTTACTGAAGGAACTAGAAGTGTTTTACCTGATTTCTAAAGCAATTCACTTACAAACAAGCAAAACTCTTCAACAGTTAAAATTACGTTAAATATATAGTACCCTTTGATTTGTGAAAACAGGTGGAAGCATAAAATAAAGAAGGTTGTCCTTCAGAACTACATCAGTCCTGCTTGTGTCTTTAAAATCACGTTGTGTGCAAGCTATTGTATGTGTGAGAATAAATCCCTGACTGCCATGTCATCAAGTTCCCAGCCTTACCATGGAATGTGGGGTTTGTGAGTACTAAGAACTGCATGTACAAAGTGCTTGTACTCCTGTGCCTACACCAGAGACTATTATATACTTTTATGTGGTATGAGTGGTATTAGAATGAGAAAAAAATACTGTTATATTAAAACTTTTATTATATTAAAAGCATCTTGAAGAATTTAATGTGGTGGTTTTATTTTATTTTGTTTGAAATTTATTTACTATGTAGGGAAGCCACACAAAGTTTTCTTCACAATGAGCTTTTGTTCATAAATTTCTAAGAAATAGGAGAAATTATATCTAGATTTCTGCTAATACAGTAATTTATTAGGTTGGGGGTTTTTTTAATTCCAGATAGAATTTGGGGAATAACAAAATATAAGATCTATTTTCAAATAGTTATGGAGCCCCATGTGACTGAAAATGGAAAAAATGAGAAGTTGAAGGGGGTCTATTTCTAAAGTTCTTAATACTGTAGCTCGTAACTTTTAACAGCATTATATATGATATTTTAGTTTAAGTCTTTTGAGAAGTTGTTAGTCCTTTTTTCATAAGGTTTCTAATTCTTAAAGGGTTTCACTCTAGACAAGACTTTCACAACAGAAGGTCCCAGTCCAGAATCACAATCAAATCTATTAATCAGGTTTTAGTTACACAGTAATATGCATTTCAAAGGACTGTTAGTGTCAGGATGTGATGAAAACTTGTGGTATGTAGTGGTTTAAGGGAGGAATCTCCCTAGAAAGGCCTAATTTCTGTGTTTGTCTTAAAATCAAAAGCAGAAGCATAAATCAAGGAGGAAGCATGCTTGGCTCATCCAGATAAACTGAATTCCCCAAAATTAAATTTCGCTGTAGATGAAAGCTTAGAAACAAAAGAATCAACCAATTAGACTTGAATAGGTTATTTTGGAGAGGATGGTGTGCATAATTGGTTTAGCTTTTGAACTGGCCAGGGAAAAGAAGGATGCTTCTTGAAGCTAACTGGTAGCCAGTGAAACAAAAATGCAATGGTTATGCAAGTACTGCTAAAAAAAATGATCAGAAAAATAAAAAGGCTTTAGTTTATTGCCAGAAAGGAATGAAAATGAGAATGATCTACAACCCTGCTCTTGGGGCCAGTTTGAGAGCATGAGGTTTGAATGTGTTCTCTTGTATGACAGAAAAAATATCCATTATCTTGTAAAGAACCTTATAATATTTTTCTACAAATGCCTTTTTTTTTTTTTTCTTAACCCAAGCTGTCACGTAAGTCACTGAGTTTTGGAATAAGTAGCAAAATTCCTTTTGAGGTCTATTACATAGGTGCATGAATGCTTAAGGGTTCAATAACACTTTTACTGAACTTGCATTTCAAAGCAGGAAAGGAATTGATGGGGAGGCTTTTTTTACTTAACAAGGATTAATGAGATTTGATGTCTCTTATGGTGACTAGTGTAGATGTAAATGATTTATTTAGCTTATGACATTCATTTTGAAATCAGAGAAATCCAGCTTGAGCCATATCAATTCAGACTTGCATGTTCCCATTATATTTCCCATTTAATTATGTAGGTTTTTATTCAGCCTGTCAGCAACATTATCTATCTAAGCAAACTCCAAGGATCAGTATATATGGTCTAGTATACCTAAAACTAAAGTAAGTAAACCCCAGTATGAGATGAAAATATCTGTTGTCTCCTTTGAACAGTAAAAGCATATTCTAGCGTTCATCAAAGCATGTCCCATCACCTTAGAGATACAGGTTCTGTACTCTTATGATCTGATACTGATTTCTGTTCCCTTCAATTTTCTTCCAGCGTCTGTACCAAAAATCATATCTGAGGTACTTGGAATTGTTAATATACTAAGCACCTAGAAGAGAAACACTGCATGGAGTGTCTCGAAAAGCATTAGGCAGGTCACTGATATGAAAGTGATAATTCATTGGGAAAAAGTATTTTACAGAAGCATTTTAAATAGAAGTATTTTACAGAAAGACTGTAAGATGATTTCTCACAGGCTAACTGGTGATGTAATGAGTGCTGGGTCTCTTTTTCACCCATCTAGTCCTTGCCTGGTTTTCTATCATCCTTTATTTTCCAGGTTTTTTTCTTCACTCTGTCAATTGCATTTTACCTTTTCCAGTCTCTTTTATCATTGGTCTGGCAGTCTTGGTCTCCCTTGGATAAATAAGCCCTCCTTTTCCTAGCACCTGAAATCAGCAGAGTTCTTCAAATTAAGCAAAACCATAATTTAAATGGAAGACGGATGTAGCAGCAGACAGGGAGAGTAAGTTCACATAAATTGCATTAAGTAGATAGCTTATAGCTTGAAGTAGGACAGGAAGTTGTTATCCAACAATTACGTAGTTGGGCACTTCATAGTAGTGGCACAAGGCTTCCTCAGTGCATCTTGTATAACATAAAATGATGTTTCTGATTATACTAGCCTTTACTATCTGCAAGGAACTGTTTTGTTTTCTTCATATTTGAACTAGTAAATCTGCGGAGTAATGCAAGTGTTTGCTTTTAGGTCAGATTTGGGAAAGACAAAGGAAATTATCCATAAGGGAACAACATCTGCCACCATTTAAAAAAAAAAAAAAAAAAAGTGCTGTTGTAGCTTTGAGAAGATATTTTTATTTATTCAAAAGTAGTTCTGTTGCTATCAGCATATGCCAGGAAGTACCTGTAGCACTTGAGGAAATAAGATAACTAAGGTGTCTATTACAGGGGAATCTCAGGAAAGGTTTTACAGGAGTTTTGTACAGAAAAGAAGTCTTCAATCCTACAGTCTACTTTTCAGGGATCCAAAAACGATTGATCTAGATAGAGCGTGATCTAGGTTTACACGTGGACAATTCAAAGTTGCAAAGAAAGGATATGGTGTCCTGTATTTTCAGATTCTTTGTTATGATACCAATATACCTAACAGGAAGTTTGCTGTAGCTTATGATAGAATGAATTTGCAATAGTAATTAAATTTGTGTAAAATTCACGCTTGTAGCTCATTTTGATCTCTATTTCGGGACCTTCCAGAGTTTTCTAAAAAAGAAAAATGAGTAATATATAATTATGGCTAGTTTAATGTTTCAGGTTGTGGAGGGGTTTTTTACATTTCAGATGTGGATAGGCCTGTGTAGGCTGTACACAAAGAAGTTCTGATGTAGAATGAGATATTTTAATGCTTGGATATCAAGTCAGCTGACTGACAAATTTGGACCTACTGACACGATCACAGTAACAAATGTAGAGAGAACAGTGAAACCACATAAACTGAAGTAAGACTGAAATATGTATGGCTTGTTTCATTAAGAAAATCTCTGTTGCCTGTGTCTCACCTCATATTGGTCATTCTATACACTGAACATGATTTCTGTTTTCAGTTCTACAGTCTAGGTAAAGAAATACATGTCTGTCCATAAAAGTTTTCATTTGGACTTGTATTGTTTTGGTTGCCAAGACTGGTATTTGCATTGGAAAAAACAGAAGGGTACTGAAGGGTACTTATTTGGTTAGGTTTATTTTTGCTCTTCCCTTAGGAGGCTTCCAACTTAGCCAAATTCATTCTGTCAGAAGTCTATGCACTGACCCTATTCTGTCTTGAGTCCAGTTTAGACCTTCAGTGAACTTTCCTCCAGGTTTATACTGCTTTGCTGACATAGACCAATCTCACATGAAGTCTAATCCAAATATCTCATGCGTAGTCTAAATCAAGGGTTTTTTTCTTCCTGTTAGTTTTCCAAAATCAAATGTTTTTTTCACATAAAATGGTCTCAAAACAAGTGATGTGGTGTTTAAGAGATTAAGAACATAAAGCAAGGCTTATCTTTCCCAGAATGTGATTGTTTGTATGGAGCTGTGATTCATTGACCTCTCTGCAAATGCAGCTTGGAAAGAAAACTGTCTGAGCACTGTGTTTACTAACCTACCGCTTGCTTAGGGACTCCTAGGAAAATTCCTTTCACAGAAACAAGCATTACTTGAGTGAATGTAACCTGTAGTATTAGTCTATTCAAGAGAATGTTTATTGTAAACAAAGGCTAAACAATGTAATTTTTCTTTATTGCAAATAGACACCTTATCATCTTTTTTGTTTGGTTTTTTTTTTTGTTTTTTTCTCCTATTTTATATTAAAAGAATACTTCAGAAGTCTTGAAGTAAAAAAAAGCTGCTCTTTGTATGTAATGAGCATACAGTTTAAGTCTGAAAAAAATTGTGAAGGTAAAGGGAACTTAGTCTAGGCATTAATAGGATAGATTTGGGGGGTTGGTTTGTTTTCGTTTGTTTGGGTTTTTTGGTTTGGGATTGGTTTTGGTTTTTTTTCACCAAAGAGAGTTTAATAGTTTCTGATATAAAATTTGTTCACAATTTGTGAGATTTTAAGGTTCCTTACTTTTCCTTTACAAAGGAATACAAGCATGCTGTATAATTGCTATGATTTATTAAAGGATTCATATACTTTTGTAAAAGCTCTAATATTTTCTAATTACAACCAATACATTTATAAATGTATTGTTGGAAAAGCTGCTTTAGTTAATGAACCGCTTCTAAATTTATATAAAATTTGACACATTATCTTCGCATTCACTTCAGAGTTTTCTGCATATAAAAACCTCCTAATTTCTTTTAAACAGCACCCTAAGGAATTAATTCTCAGGAACAAGATCATTTAATGGCTTACTGAGCTGCTAACACACACTGTTTTATAGCTACTTAAAAGTGGTATATGATTTGCCTTCGCCTTTATTGGATGGATTATAGTTGTTTTCTTTTGTGGAATTCAAGGTTTAGCAACTAGAGGTATGAATATAGGGTATCTTCTTCCAAGGAACTGTAATATCAGAAAAATGAAGTTCTTCAATAGTCTGCGTAGACTAACTGGACTTGCTTTACACAGGTTTCACAATAGAACCTAACGGACTTGAAATCTGCTTTCACAGAATCACAGAATTGCTCAGGTTGAAAAACACCTTCAAGATCATCAAGTCCAACCTCAACCTAACCCTACTACCCTAACTCTAACAACCCACCACTAAACCATGTCCCTGAGCACCACACCGAAACAATTTTTAAACACATTCAGGGAGGGTGACTCAACCACTTCCGTGGGGAGCCTGTTCCAGTGCTTAACACACCCTTCTGTAAAGAAGTTTTTCCTGATATCCAACCTAAACCTACCCTGGTGCAACTTGAGGCCATTTCCCCTTGTTCTGTCACCGGTCACCAGTGTGACCAACCCTGCTCTTGCTACAACCTCCTTTCAGGTATTTGTAGAGAGCATTTCTCAAGCCTGGGAGGTTTAGCTTGGCATCACATACTACTGCGGCAGGTGGAGAGCTTGCTCTGAATTTCCCAGCAGTTTTATCACAAATTCAATTTAATCAAAACTTGGGTCACAACACAAATAAAAGAGCCATCTCTTCACTGTCTTGTTTGCTGGTGTGTTAAATTTAAATAGAAGTATATTTAATAACTAAATATTTTGAAATTAAGAAATTGAAGCAAAGTATTTATATTTTCAGCACTAGCAATTTTGACATAAGGCTGATGAATACATTTGACAAGTGTATCTGTAATTTTTATTTTCATATTTATTTTTGGTAACTCTTTTTTGCAATACTTTAAATTGTGTTTTTCCTCTGTAATATTTACTTAAAAACATGACCCTCTATTTCTAATTTTAATCTCATTGCTAATTCATCCTGTGATAGACCAGAGCCCTCTGTTTTGACAGATCTCCACCTGTAGCAGAATTTATACACACTTTTGCTTTTCTCTTGAGAAATAGATTGATGTTAACAAAAGCCAATTTACAAATGAATTTTTCTTTGTTTTTCATATTTTTTTCTGGGTACAAGGGATAGCAGTGAGTGAACAAGAGTTTAAATGCTATCTCATGCTGATGTTTGGTTTTAAAACAATCTTAACCTAGAGATTTAATTAGAAGCACATTATCTGTAATCTTAATGTTTGACTCTTAGCTTGACAATACATAATAGCTTCACCAGGCTTGAATTCAGGGGGGAAAAGAAAAATCCAGCAGCCTGTGTCTCTCTTTTTAAAAATGTTTGAAAATATGAACTCTATTATTTTATATCTAAAGGTTAAAATGGGAAAAGGATTGCTAGATTTGTGACTATAAATCAAGATTTCTTTTATTTGTTCCTTCGCCTCTGTTCAAGAAACTGAATATTCAGCTACATCTGCTACAAGATGCTTTGACTGTTCAACTACAAAATAGGTTTAAAAGGATGTTGGGGAGAATGGGACAAGAAATGTATTCCTAATTATTTCTGAAATGTCAAAAGTAGAAGCCATTAGAAAACTCAGCCTAATTTGCCAGCTAGCATGTTAGAGGAAAGGAGCAATGCTAAGAAATATTTGAAGTACACTTTCTCTTATTTGAATTTGTATTTTCTTAATTCCCAAGCTGCTTCACAAAAATGATTTGGAGTGATAAGGATGGCAAATGTAGGGAGATCTATTCAGCAGCTGTTTGCCATTATAAATTGATAATTCCAGTCAGATTAGTCTAAAGGAACAACAGGACTGTGAAGTGTTTTTACAGTTAAGGACACCTTCTCACTCAGATAACTTGATGTTCCCATTTATGCAATGACTCTGCTTCTATCATCTCATTGCTGCTATGCAAATGTAGTGAAAGTGTCAGATAATGTTTGATTGCTATTTAGTGCTATCCGACATGATGTCATCTGACATGATCACCTTTCAGCAAATGAGAATTTTCACTGGTGCTCTTAGCTTCAAAATAAAAAATCATCCTCTGTATGTGCTGTACCTGCCAAGTTCCCTCTTTAATCTGAGTTAATAGTCCCTGTATGTATAGCACATTAACCACTCCCTTTCAGAGACATTGGAGATACAAAGTTAATGTAGCTAAATTGCTTGATGATAATTTTTCACTGTACAAAAATGACCTTACTGAAAGAAAATGAGTAAAAAACCTACTTTGTGTAGTATGCTCAACCCTCGTTGCTTGCACATTGTCCAGGGGAGGGCTTGGCACCTCAGGATGGGGTCTAAAGAGACCACTTACCTGACCAGAGAAGGCTTCTCAGAGCTATCTGTGCAAGGATATAGAGGGCTTTGAAAGTCAGTGGCCCTCTGACATTTCAATTCCTCTCTAGTATCAAGAAAATAGCTTCTATTTTCTGCAAGACTGCCCCTATTTGAAGGCTGCTATCCTTCCTTCCAAAGGAGCATTTCTTGAACTCCTTGCTTTTGAAGAAGATGGTGTTTGAGGCAGAGCAGTACATTCACAATTAAAACACTGTTCCAGAGCAGAGGACACTTGACTCATATAATTGCTAATGGCATTCAAACCGACTCCACCTGGCGTCTGGGGAGTGCACTGACCACAAAGGTCTCACCAGTCTGCCTTGGTGCTGAGCTGGGGTAAAAGTGCCATTTGCTTTCTTTATGCATTTATATTTTGGGAGCATTTCTCTGTTATATGTTACTTCATAAATAACTTAAAAATAGGCTTAAGGTAGCCTGAAGGCACTTAGGAGAGCCTTAGCTTTATAATAAACTATTTTTAAGAAAAGAGATTTTAATAAATGTCAGTGATTTAATAAATGTCAGCAGGTGATTTTAATAAATGTCAGTGAGGAGACACCATCTCAATAAAGGGCCTTTCAAGTTTTTGAGAAAACATCTATGGAAATGTTGCTGTAGGATTCCTGATTATTTTCTGCACTGTGTATGGATTTTTCAAGCAGCTCACTTGGGCTGAATACCTTTCCTGCTGCATTTAGCATAAGCAAAAGCTTTCCTTAGTCACTATTATTGTGCTTAGATTATAGTGCCTCTGGTACACTTGACTAGTAAATATGTTTTCACTAATTAATTGGTGGAAACCATTCATAGAATGGTTTATATCTGTTCCTAGCCTACAAAAAAGCACAAGGCATCAATGTTGCTTGAAGCCATTTGAATTACAAGAAATGAACTTTTCATTTTACAAGACAAATGAACTTTGCTTTTTAAATTGCTTTCAATCTGAACTTCTTGTGTTTAGCCATGGACTTCGGTGGAAAGGAAACTGGATATAGTGTTTGCTTCTAGATAAATAGATGAATTCAATAGAATTAAGTAGAAATTTGATTTGGTATTTCAGAATTAATCACAAACTTACAGCTCCTAGTTGGGTTTTATTTTCCCACTTTTCCCCCTCCTTATTTTGTATAGTGATTAATTCTCATTGGAACTAGCCCAAAATTTGAGTTTTGGTTGTGTTTCTTTTTTTTTTTTTTTTTTTTTCCTCTTAATGTTTTGCTTTTGATAGATAAAAATGAAAGACCCATCCTTTCAACTATTTTTTTTAATTTCTAGGTATTCCAGAAAAACTCAAGGGATTTGATTTAAACTCTGGAAAAAAAGTGACATTAGGCCAAGGTTTTCCATGTTCAACCATGAAGTATAGTTTAGAGAAAGTCAATATAGAGTATAAGCTTGCAGACCACCTGAGTAGGAACTTATTTATTTGTCTTCACTAAAATGAAGAAGACACTGTATTTGTAGTCTTACACTTGATTCAGAGACTGAACTTCCTTCTTGATGAAATCATTGGGATTTGCCAGCTATTTGCAATTTCTTATCCATCTCTGTAATAATCAAAGCTGTATCAAAGTAATTAAGTATAAATATGTACCCGAGGCTTAAGTACTGGTATGTATACCTGAATGCATGCACCCATTCATAGTGAAAAACAGGTCATTAAAAAAAACAGTCTTTAGACAAAACTGTTGTTTATCTTGTGCAAGTGTCTTATTATTTCTATAAACTTCAATAATATCTCTCTAAAATATAATTCTATAAACTTCATTCTCCTACCAGAATGTATTTATTGCTTGCTCTATACACAGGTGTTTTCCTCATCACTCAAAAGAAAAACAATTTCAATAGTTGGTAGGCTTTTATTCTCAGCTGCAGAAAGCCTAAAATATTAGAAGCTGGATACTTGATTAATTTCTCTCTATACTTTGTTGATTTTTCTAACATAAATATGCCCTTTGGGAAGTGTGCTGCTTAATGCATTTGGAAAAAAATATGAATTACAGATTATTTTCCTACAAGAAATAAACTTCTCTAACTGTTCAGATTAAAGTGGTCCTATACCCAGCAGTTTCCTGTTTAAAGAGTTTTCAGAAATCTTGTTTTAGTTTTGGTTTCCAAGCATTGCCTCTTTATATCTTTCCTTCAAACCTATGTGAGTTATGAATTCTGAAAAGAAAGTGAATTATTAGAAATGGGTAAAAAACATAACTTCCACTGCCAAATTCATAAATTCTCTTCATCCCCATCTTTTTCCAGGATCAACTATCTGACAGGCCTGATTTTCTCTTTTCATTTTTGTGGTTTTATTCCTTTTGCTTCTTGTTTGTGTGGTTTGCTGACCAAACTGTCCCCCAAACCATTCTGGATGACATTGCCCAACATGAACAAAAATGCTGAACCTGTTTACTTCAAAGGTCAGCATTTCTCCTTAGGTGATAGAGACTACGAGACTGAGCAGGTAAGTCCTGTGGCTGTGCGAACACAGACAGGAAATGGGGCTGTGAAAGCCAAGGGAAAGGAGAAGACTGAATCCTTGTCGTCTTCTACATTCATGAAATACAAAACAGTTCCTGTCTTTGGTACTGTCCTACTGGTCACACCTCTTGTTCTCTTTACACCAGGGTTTCCCACAATTTCCAAAAATCCAAACCTTGATTTATCTGTCTTTCAGAAGGATTTAGAGCAAGATGCCACTCTTTCTATGAGAGCAAAATCAGAACCAGGTGTAATTTTTGGCTACTAAAATACCTACTTAGAACCCTGACCTAGAAAAAAGGAATCTAGAAAATTACCAGCAGGTAAAAGAAGTAAGCAACTCCTGGTTCAGAGAGACATCCACAACCAAGAAATTGCAACACACTTCCCACTCCAACCCTTTGCTCAGTGGGGAGCTCAGCCACTGCTTTCAACTTATTTTTTCTACTTTTTAATTTTTTTTTTTTTCCTAATCCTTTGCAGTGCTGTTTGAATTATTCTCTAATCCCTAAGACATTTTTAGACACAATTTTTAAAATACCACTTATCTCAAATGTTTGGCACTGTGGGAGCGGAGTACCTACCCTGGAGCTAGCTTTGTCCAAGATAATAAAACTGAAAATGTCCTTGAAAGGCTCTATGTAGGGGAACACCCATATGAAGACCAGTAAAGAAATCTGGGGGGAAAAAAAAAAAAAAAAATTTAATCCTGATGGTCACTACTGTTTGCGTCAAAGGAAAAGAAGGACACGTGCTCACAGATATTGTCTCATGATTGGCAAACCATTGATTCAACTCTTTCTCCATTTGTAGGTTATATTTAGGTTATATTTTCTACTTTTCTTGACCCTTTCCACAATAGGAGTTTTTCTAAAGTCTTCTCTATTCTTATTTTCTTCCTCTCAACAAAACAAAATTTGGTTTCTTTTCCAGCATCTCCACACATTCCCAAGGGCTGACTTTGCATTAACAAGACAGAAATATTACACAGAAGAAAGTTTGGAATGAATACAGATGTGCAAAACACTTCTGGTATTATAGGATCCCCTTGTGCCTGGAACAGTCATCTTTTTTTGTCCAGCCAAACTAATGCTTCTTTAAAATTCTGAAATATTCAGTTAAATAGTGTAATTCTCTCTAGTTTCTGTCTTGGCCTGGGATCAGAACAGAAATGTCATTGGACTGGCTAAGGTCCTTGTGTTTTAATGGGTGTCCAAATTAAACCTTATTCAGTATCCTTTCAGTTATGGAAAAAAGTCCTGAAAAGGTTTATAAGATTCAGAACAGCATGGTATATAATTTTTTGATTATTAATTATTGAAGAAGTCTCAGTGCCACCCTCCCTGTCCCTCTGCTGAAAAGATTTTAAAGAGAAATATTTCCCTTTTCAATATATTCCTCCTAATGTTGATCATGCATGCAGAACTCTTATAAAAACTGTATGAATGATAATCTCCAGCACTGAATATCCAACATCACTCTGATTAACTAAAAAGCATGAATCTGTGAAATGTTTATTAGTGTCTGTTGTACAATGAATGTGTGTTCCAACCTTCCTTTTCAGGAGTCTTGCTCTTTGAAGCAGATAATACTTTTTCTGTTCTCCCTGTAAAACAGTCTTACTTACACAGTACATGTGTAAGCCATCCTCTAATATGTATTTTAGGTTTTTCATTATATAGCATTCTTAATGCAAATCAAAGATACATAAGACATCAGTAGATTATTTTCCTTTTTTTCATTTTTTTTTATGAAGAGTTAGATAAAACTCCACTGGAGTCAACAATATTTATAACTCATTGGTACAGCAAGATCAGGCCTCTCCATTTCTTGAATGACAAGGAAAGCTCAAAGGGACCTTGTTCTGCTCAGTCAGAATTAGTGGGTAATGACTACCTCTCTTGTTTTGCAGTCAGTTTTTTGCAGAGGGCATGTGTTACAGAAGTTTAGTGTTGTAGTGGGATATAAAAGTTGCTGTATAGCATATGATCTATTCCGGGACATTGCTTCTTTCCATAATATGCATAGGTATAATTGATAATTTTCTATAGATCTGGTTGTTGTGACAAGGTAAGTTAGAGACTTAGTATGTCTTTACCTCTGGTGTTGCAGAATACACCCACGATAAAGCAAGGGAAACGAGAGGATCAGAGCCCCTGGGAAGTCCTCTGTAGAAGAGTTGTTGAGTTAGCTAGGTGAAAGAAAGCACTAGAGCAGCAAGTGCAAAGCAAAAGCACTGGGGACTATAGTACTGATATACTTCACTACTGCTTGAAAACAGGTGTGTGCACCTAGTACTCATGATACTTGCAAAGGTAGTTTCCTTGGAAAGGAAGATTTGATATAGATAATTGAGACAGTAATCAGTTCTGACATCAATTGGTGTTGGTTTTCCCTCTCTGCAGAAGTAGTTTTTCCTTTTTTTTTCTATTGTTGAATAGAAAAATGATGGCTTGAGGCATTCAGTTAATACTGGCATTAAAAGTTTTCCACATGGCAAATCTGTTCACTGAATCACAGTATACATTCCCTGCTACAATACATATTTTTAAATTAAGAATTATGCTGTTATTTGTCCTGAACAGCATTTTACTGTATTGTCATGGTAGCTTAAAAGAAGAGCTGTGGATGTCTTATAACAAATCAAAAGTCTAATTAATTTTTAGCAGCACAGTAGTAAGGATACTTCCACAAGCTGCAATGCAGTCTCAAGTCTTGGTCATTTCAGTAGCAGTTAATGGTACTGGTTTTTCAGTACTAAACCTAGTGAGTAATAAGCAGCAAGGAACTGTGACTTTTATAAATAAGTAGATGTGAGTTATCACATCCTCAGCCTGGAAGAAAATGAGAATAGAAGAGTCCTGAAAATTACTTAACCTTGAACAGGTTTTTCAGAGCAGACAGGGAGTTTTCGTGCTCTAAAGGCATGAAAGAGAGTTTAAAGGTTTTATTATAAAAAAAAAAAAAAACACAATAAATAAGGCTTCTATGTATACAAAATTATTTCAAAATTTTTTACATATATGTAAATTTCTTGAGGAGGCACCATGAGCTTAAAGTCTCCTTGATGACAGTCTTGATATCTTGAGGCCTAAGTCTAGAGAAGAGGAGACTGAGAGGAGACCTTATTGCTCTCTACAGCTACCTAAAAGGAGGTTGTAGCGAGGCTGGTGTTGGTCTCTTCTTCGGAATTACTAATGATAAAATGAGAGGAAATGACCTCAAGTTGCATCAGCGGAGGTTTAGATTAGATATTAGGAAGAAATTCTTCACTGAGAGAGTGGTCAGGCACTGGAACAGACTGCCCAGGGAGGTGGTGGAGTAACCATCCCTGGAGGTGTTTAAAGAAATAGTAGACGTAGCACTTGAGGCTATGGTCTAGTGGATAAAGAGATGTTAGGATGAAGGTTGGACTTGATGATCCTAGAGGTCCTTTCTAACCCTAATGATTCTATTCTATTCTATGAAACTCCCGCTGTTGTGCTGCAGACTTAATGGTCCCACGGGATTTCTAACAGTGACCAAACCCCAACCTTTTATTTAAAGAAGCCAGCATGCAGCTAACACAAGGCAGAAGACAGAACCTTGACATCACAGTGCAGCTTGCTCTTCATTAGTAACATGCAGAGAAATATACACTATAGTATGTTTCCTTAATTTAACAGAAGAGTTTTCGAAGACTTTAAGTTGGAGGGGTGCTTTATTGCCCATAAAGCTTAGTGTTTGTATCTCAAAAGCGTAAATCTATGATTTTTTAAAAAAAATGTTTATTTTTATATCACTTGGTTCCCATTGCTTACAAAGTACTTTGCTTTTTTATGTTTCTTTCTTTTTCCTGAATATTCCTAAGAATATTTAAATTAAAGAAAAGTAGGTTTTAAGATATTTGTGGCTTTAGCATCCCTCTGAAATCATGAATATACAATATGTAGAAACTCTGTACTAGGTTTGAAACAAAATATCAACACTTTAGAGAAACTAGAAATACTTCATATAAAAATGAAAAATTCTAGGAAAAAGCTTAAATGATTGGATTCCAGGTCCTATCAAGACAGATGTCATATATGGCAGTTAATAAAAACAAAAAAAAAATCAGTAAAGCACATATATGGATAGAATTTATATAATGGTGGGTGATCACATTTGCTCTCTGCCAGTTAGAAAGCTTCTTTCTCCGATTGTTTCTTTACTTTCTTGTTTGCCAAAAAAAAAATACTCTCTCTTCATTCAAACACTTTTACTAAAACCAGTATTTCTGTAAAGTTTTGGAGAATGAAACTGGATGGTTTATACAAACTGGCAAAAGAGGAAAGAGAAGGGAGTTCAAATTTATTTGCTTAAAGTATGTTCAGGTTTGAGACCTGAGCCGGTGATGACCTTTTGCCTTATATCATAGTGTTTGCATATGCTATCAGTAATCAGAAACAAAACATAACTTTAGAAAAAGCTACATTTTACAAATAATTATACTCTGAAGGGAGAAGAAAGCTCAAAGCATAATCTGCTGTTATTGAATGTTTTTCAGTTAGACTTCCACATAGAGGGTTAATTCATCATTGCAGTCTGGTTCCCTAAAACTATAATATACTTGGCAAGGGAGGCGAAATTGGGTGATAAACAGAAGTGGAGGTGTTTCTTTTGGCAGCTGCATATTTTCATCTTCAAGCCTTTTCACATGAGCTTTTGATTGTTCTGCTTCTGATCGTGAATCTAAGTCCAAATAATAGAGTAGTAATATATAACATTCACAATAGTTTTTGCCAAATATTTTTATATCAGATAATATTCTTGTTAATATTTTCATTTATATATCTGCTATTGAGGCTATAGTGTGAGAATTTTTTATGAATCAATTAAGCAATTCCTGCCAAAGTATTTTTCAGATTAATGTTGAAGAGACATCCATCTTATTTCAATGGTTTCAAGCAGCAGAAAAAAAAGGATTGCACAAAAGAGCCGAAATATTCAAAATTTTGTAAAGGCTGAAATTACTTTTTTTTTTTTTTCCATAGAAACATGGTAGTGGCAAGAATACAGCAATCTAGAAAGAAAGGACTGGGAGACTATAAGAAATAACTGAAACTGGAAATAAACACCAAATGTAGAACTGATAGCGAAATAATTATGTAGAGCTTAAGTGTAAATTTAGCATACAAGAGTGTCAGTCAAGCATTTAGCAATGTAATGTGTGCTTAAACAGGAAAAAAATACAGTCAGCAGCACAATAATAAAACAACACGCTGATTCATGTTATGCTTGCGGGCACTAATCAAATTTGTGTGGACTGCCTACTTGGGTATTATTATGTACTAAATCATGAATTTGTCTTTTTGAGATAACAAGATTTCTAGCTACAACAGAATCTAAATAAAAGCTGCAATTCTGCTCTTTTGGGACATTAAAATTCTCAAGGATGCTCAGATCCAAACCATCATTCTGAACTGAGTGAGTCTGAAATCAAATAGAAGTGGTAAACTATCACTGAATAATTAAAGGTTTGCTTCTAGGCAAGGATAGAATTAATGAAAACAAATTATATTCCTATGTTTTAGAAGTGACTTGGGCAGGAATATGATAGAATAATGATAGAATATGATAGAATAATGGATAGATAAAGGAATGAGATGAGCAGAAGTTATCTGAAATAACCAACAGATTTCAGTACAACTCTCAGAGGACTGTACAAACCATTTCCTTCAGATTAGCAGAAGTTGATTAAACATTCAAAATACAGAAGCTGGGTTTTAAATTCTCCTGCTGAGAGCACCAGCTTTACCCATGGTCAAGAGGGACTCAGCTCTTGGTTCCAACCTCCTAATTTGTGTGATTCAAAATAGGAATCAAAGTTGAATGATGACTATCTAGTTTTGTTTCACCTTCTCTTTTCCCAACATCTTCTTCAAATAGTAGCTACTTATCAGTGAGTCAGGAATTTCATAATAATCTCAGTCTGGGTTTTTTTTCTGTGATCTGTTTATGATTTTATGCAAGGACACATAAGTATGTAGGGAATTGTTTTTAATTTGCAAGTTGCAAGTTGTTTATTTTTTTTAAAGCAGGATCTGTATGCATTTTTGAGGAACTTTGCAAGACAGGAATGTCAGTAAGATTATGATAATGAAGCAAGATCTAAATGAAATAATAAAAAAAAAAGATAAAAAATTTATTTTAGCTAGACTTTGGAAATTGGAAGTGTCCAATTTCCCTTTTTTGGTCTGTGAAAAGCACTGATTTGATCAGAGCATGCAAATAGTAAGATACACTGCAGGAAAAGTTATATGTGATTATCATGGTTTCCTCATCTTAAATGGTATAGTGACTTATATGTCTCTTGTAATATCTCTCTTAATAAACTTCAGGACAAACATGACTGCCAATTTGTCACATGAGCTGTTATGTACAATAAGAGTTCTGAGAACTCTACCTTAAAACACTTGGGAGTAAATTTACTCATGTGAAAGTTAATGAAAATTATATGCATGAGGATTTGGGTATGACTTGGCAAACTGTTCATGTATCCATCCATCCATCCATCCATCCATCCAGGATATTTAATAGAATTTTGATCACTTTCAGTGGAAAATGACAGATCCAGAGGAATAACATATTGCTGAGTCAGACTAGGAATGCATAGTTCCTGAAATCTGAAGATGCACCCAGAAAGCAGAAGTTGGAAATATCATACATATGTAGCTCAGGAAAATAAAACTTTACATCTACCCATGCTGCAGTGAGATTAGAGGAGAAGAAAAAAAAAAAACAAAATCAAAACAAAACAAAAATCTGGAGATACAGCTCAAAGTATACCACAAAAATATAAAATTTTCAGTCAATCATTATTTAGTAAACCAAAATCAACAGAGAGGTAATTAGGTATTCTTTTAATATAGGAATGATAGGAAACACCACCAAAATGAAAATTCTATTCTTTCCAAATATAATACCCTAAAATATGCTTGTCTGAGGAGTATGGCAGTCACTAATCACTGAAATCCTCTTAGGAAGGGAAGTTTTACTGCCCAATTTAACACAAGGAAAATAAAATGCCTTAGTGGCAGAACATACTAATCCCTTCTTCGGAGACATTTTCCTATAAAATAGTGGCACATGTTCATGCTGTTGTCTTTTATTAGACATTGTTTCAGAAAAATGAAAAAACTTCCTATAATACCTGATTAAAGAGTATTTCAGTAGAACTGTTGCCAAAAGGAGACACTAAAGCTATCAAGTGTGAAATGAAAATTAGAAAGTCATTGGAGATTGATTTGAATTAACTCATAATGACCTGGTTTATGTTTCTGGTCTCTGGAAAGACACTTAGAACATAAAAAAAACCAACTTTCCGTGACGGACTTGGGACTACTAATGAACTAGTCATCCAAATATGAGCAGTAAAAACTCAGAGAACAGTCATCCTACTAAGAAGTTGCTGTAGGCACTGGAATGGGATGAAAAGACTAGAGGAGTCTAAAAAGGAAATGTTTCTGTTCCAGGAGCAAGCACAGTGGCATAATAATGCAAAACCAAAACCAAACCAAACCACACAAAAAAAAAAGGTTACTTACCTTACTTCCAGAGCTTCTCACAGTGAAATAACTTGTGCATCCTCGCTGGTTTTTTTTCTGGGAAACCTAATCAAGCAACAAATCCATTAAAAAGACCATCAATTCAAACTGAAAAAAATAACTTTCTATGCAAAAGCTAATTCTGGTTCAATTTTAAGAAAAACTGTCTGTTATAATAAAACAGCTGCAAGATATTTGGAGGGTGAAAAATACAGGATTTCAGCCAGAAAAACAGTTGGCTGTAACATGAGGTGTATGATATTTCAGTTATTGGCCCCTCATAGGAAGGGGAGAAGCACTCCTTCAGTGTGAAATAACAAGATCTAGCTTTGAAGAATGATTACAACTGATAATACTCTTGATCTGATCAGTGCACTATTCCACTATAGATCATGATAAAAAGTAGTTTTGTGGTTTTACATGCAATTAGATCTGTTGTCTCAACATCTTTACTATCTTTATTATCTATCAAGAGATGTTGCTTGTGTTTCTTAAAGGAGACCTTAGCTACACAGCTCATGAAAACAGGTTTACTAAAGTCTGATTATGAAAATCTATATTTATTGTAGGTTGGATAGAAAAAAATAAAAGTATGAAACACATGCCAAGAAAGTTGACCTCCATTTTCCCATTGAAATTGATTCTTACATCTAATATAGTTAGCATACATTTTTGTAGAAAAAGATCCATGGCCTAAGTAATGCATTCTTTCATGCATGCATTCTCCTTAAGGCAATTATTTCTATGTCTTTTAAACTGTTTTAGACTAAAAAAGAAATAAGGAATTAATATAGGTACATTAATGACTTGTTCTTATGTCTTGCAACTATAGAACATAACTTAGTTCTATATTTTACCACTGTAACTGTTTAATTATTAAAATAATTTTAATTTTTGCAGGACTAACTCATATATTTTTCATTAATGTCCACAAAGAGAAGTGCAGTTCTGACAGACGTGTCCTGGTAGAACTATCTGTAATTATTAATTGGTGTAATAGGTACACTTTTTTGGATGTCCATGTCAATTCAGAGTATCAAAAAGAGAAGTAGCTTGCTGGGGATTTTTAGAGGAACTGAAGTGCAAATCATGTCAAAGCTGTTTTACTTTTTTCTTAAAAAAGGCAGTTCTGCTTCCAGAGGGAACAATTAACACACTTGTAATACAGAGTCAAGAGCAAGACAGTCCCTGTTCTTTAAAGCTAAATGTAGCTGACTTTGCACTATGCAAGTTACTTAACAAATATTTTTCATTTGTTTCCCTCATTTTTATAATTAAATCTCACACTCTGTGTAGGAAGCTTTACTTTTTTTTCAGATAATAGAAAACAAGGGAGTGTCTTTTTTCCTGAATATATTGCTGGTTTTATACACTCATGGTTTACAAACATTGATTTTCCTTTAGTTACACATTACAGCTTTTCTGTTTTAAGCAGACTTTTGTGCATTCCCATTTTCTCAGATATTAAGAATTGTCTAGCTAGAACAAATCAAATGTTTTTTAGCTATCTTATCCTACACAATTCTCTGCTTACAGATTTTGATACTATTCGAGTTCCCTGACATATATGATATTTTGACATAAATGTTGTCATACTTTGACATATATATAGTATTAAACACCTAGAAAGTGCTCTCTCCAGCACATTAACACTTCCCTCAGGTTCTGAAGTAGATCTCGTTCTAGAGCTGGTCAATTAACTGTAATATTTGCTTTGAGCTGGTGCTTATTATCTAAGAGTCTTAAACATGTGCCACTGCAGTAAAACATTTTCAGTTCACCTTAAAGTCCATCCACCTTTATAATTTGGCTTTTTAAAGATGTCACATTTTATTTCAAATTGTGCACAGTGTCATAACAGTTCAAAGGTAACTTAAATCTTGAAACTGTAAAACTTATTTTGTGAGTGTTCTGCACAATGCAAAATTCAGACTGTGATGGGAACACTGCCTGACCATAGCAGATTAATGATATTGTGGTATTGCTTTAGAACTGGCCATTTACTAAAAGGTGGGCTCACAAAGGCCCATAACTCCGATATGGCAGAACTAAATATTTAATTTCAAAGAATAGTTTATGCTAGCTGCAGAACAATGTTTATCAAGTAGACTCGTTGCAGAATAGAACCATCAGACACTTCCAGAATATTCATAGCGTTTGTATTCATATTAGCTTCCTACACAATTTTTATTACCCTTTGGCACCTACTGTTTTTCAAATGAAAATTTATTGTTAAGTAATTCATGTCCTCCTAAGCACTGTCTTACTCTCTATTCTTCCCCCTGTACAACTTCTCACATTTTTTTAATGTAATGTTTTATGCAATTTATAAGTTATGGATGTGGTCTCACGTACATGTTGGGAAGAATCAAGCTGAAGCGGCTGCAAAGTAGCAGCTGTAGTTGCAGCTTTTCGTTTTGTTGGTTACTGGTGTTTTTTAATTTGATGAAACATAATTAAAAAAAAAAATCCACAAATTAAATTAAAAAACTCTGACAAAGAGTGCTGTATCATCACTTTCTAGCTCAGAGAGGAACTTAAATAGACAAACACCTGTTTCTCTTCTCTGTCATGCATTACTTTTTCATTCGTGACTCTGCAGTTATTTAAAACTGAAAAATCAGGATCATTTGACAAGAGGTTGTTTCAAGAAAAAAGTCAATACATAAACAAGATTATACAATCCCAGTATACCAACCTCCTGATGAAAATGAAATTGTCAGATAGATGGTAGTTGTGTTTATTAGCAGTGTTCACAAACCATGACTGTAGAATGTGAGAAAATGATGAAGAAACCACCCACAGGACAGACAACCAACCAATTAAAAAATGTCTTTATTTTTTTTTTCACATTGTCCAAACAGCAGGAGGGTTTAATGGACAATGACAAATAGTATATACCAAAATATATTATATTTTATTGTATATAATATATCAAAAAGCTTAGACATAGTCAAGTTGTAGGTGGCATTACTGATTTTGAAGAGGTCTAGGAAAATTTTTGGTTTGTATTCTCCAAATTCCACTTCCGACCACCTAAGTGTTAGTCTTCTGCTGCTCTGTATCAATGTAACTTCATGGATCTTAGCAAATTCAGGCATATTTCTATTAGCCTCATGTGGAAAACAGCATCAGATATGCTCCTGAGTTTTCTAGGTGTTTGTCACATTTCTCGTGCCAAATTTTCTTTTAGGGGAAACTGTAGCAAAAGAGGTCAAATATCAGTATTGTTTTTCTGCAGAGTTTAAGAACTAGAATTATTAATTCTATGGATGTTAATACACATAGAACTGCTATTCTTCATGAAAAGTGTCAAAACTGAACAATATGAAATTGCGGGTGCCTGCTCACCTACCACGAAAATGTGTATCAGGTGAAGAGACTTTGCTGCTTTACTTTCAGAAGCTATCAGCCCTTGTAGAGTCTGTGGCACCTGCCTAATCTGTTATGCATCTAGTTGTTAACAATAAATATGCTGAGTAGATACAGATTTAATTCCATACTGTGAAGAAAAATGGCTGGAGTGTTCTTATAGTATTTATTTTGTTTGTTGTATTTATTACAGCTGAATATAAGAAAGGCAGTATGCTGATGGGAATAGAAAGTTAGTTCCTAGTATACAACATTCAAATTTACCCATTCCATAGAAAGCATTCTAGACTATGTGTAGGATGACTTTTTTTGGTTTGTGCCTTTATAGAATTAAAATCCATTCCATTTTCTTATACTGTTTAAACACAGATTTCTGTGCTGTATTCAAGCTGTATTTATAACACAGGTACCTAAACCAGACTGAGTAAATGTATAATTGAAGTAAGAGGATTTGAGCTTGGTTTGTTACACAGTATTAACGAAAACCAGCTGACTTAAGAATTTGCATGTTGTTACAGTAGATTTTTTTCCTCTAGATAATAGTCCATATTTCTCATGGCTCAATAACACATGAAGTCTTTGCTATCATATGAGTGTTGCAAGCATCACAAGTTGGATGAAACATGGTCACATGTGGATTTATGAATCAATTCCCAGACATCTTTAATTTAAAATGTCAACTTTCAATTTAAGCAATATGCTATTTTTAAATATAATTTGAAAAAGGAAATAACAAGATACAGTCCAACTATTAATCCCAAGTGGTAGTGTTCTTTTTCAGAAGGTTGATTCCCTGCCCCCCACCCAGTTTATCCAGGAATGTTTCCAGTTTAGTGTGGAAGGATATCCCACAGTGTCCCTTAGCTATTTAAGTTTAGCCTGAGATGCAAACTCTAACCAAACTGGAGCTGTTGTTTTTGCACTGGTCTTGCATCTAACCCAGATTCCTCTTGCTTGTTGAGTTTTTGTGATTGGTGAGTCAAACTGTGGTCATAATGTAGTTACACTAATTGAAAAATTTGTACAATTAATTGTGTTTAAGGCTCAGCAATACTGTGCCATACAAAGCAGAATCTTGTCCTTGGTATTGCACTGAGTTCCCAGCAAAGAGCAAGATCTATGATTCTGTAGAAATGTTGAATGACTAAACAAAACTGAGGGACTGTATCTTTCCCGGAAATATCTCTTGTGCAGTCCAAAGCAGACTGTAAGTACAGACTCAGATACTTCTATTCAGAGGAATTACTAGCTTGTTTCTTGAGTATGGCTTTGTTCGGAATTGACTGCACATACATTAAATATGACACCTGCCAGTTTCAGGTCCCTGCTTTTTTTTAACAGCCATCAGAGAGTCAGAGTTATGGGTAGTAGAGGTAGTAGAGTAAGAGATATGTATTATTCCATTGTGAAGCACTTCTGATTCAGTGTGATGACAAGAACTTTAAATTAAATTCTCCTCTTATTTTCAGGTTTCTGAATTGCTTGAGAAACTGCAGATATTATTCAGAAAATTGGGATTCAGAAGATACGTAACGAGTACCACAGAGGAACATGCCAGCAATTAATTTGAAAAGAATGTTGGGCCAGAGGATATTATTGTTATAATTATAAGGTATTTGCCTTAAAGACTTTCTGTAGTTCTCAAAATTGCATCAAAAGGGATTTATGTTTGAATTCATCTAAGGTCAAAAAGATCAATTTTGTGTGCTTCACTTGCATATAATCTCATTTTCCAACTTGTAGTCTGGTGAATAACTCTCTTATTTTATATTGTGCCCACTTCACACTTTTACTGTGTAAAGGCTGTGATATATCTGGAAAACTGCATGGAATATAAATTCGATATTCCAAATTGAAAGGGTATTTTTTAAACTAATGACTATATTTATTTGCAAATGAATTGAGATTGAATTCACAATATCTAGAATGTTAGCCACAAAATTTCCAAGAAGCATATTTCACTGGTGTCACAAACTATAGTTGTACACAGGCACACAAAATTTCCAAAACAGAAAATCTCTTCTGTAAGCTCCTCCTCTGTAGCAAAAACCTTTTACCTCCATTACATGACTTTTATGACTTCTGGAAAAGCAGTGAACACATATCTGCGAGAAAAATCTGCTCTTTAAAACAGAAGAAAAAAACTGCAAAGAATTTTGAAAGCTTAAGTGTAGCAATATGTCATCCAACTTATTTGCATGGCCCTATTTTGTGAGCAAAGTGAGAAAAAACCAGACCAATATAAACAGAAATATTGAAATTCTCATTTCTGTCATGTAGAGGGATTGTAGAATCATTTCCAAAAGCAATGTGGGTATAATCCTCTCTCTCTTTTACTGCCAAATAAACTGAGATTTACTTCAGTGAGAGATTTACTTGCACAAAACACAGGGCTGAATCTCCAGTCATGCAATTTTAGTTTATGAAACAGATATTTTAATCTTTGTATATAAATTGCTGTTAATGTTTTTTCAGAACTCAACCAAGAAAAAAATGGGTCATTTTACAAATTCATTTTAAGGTCAGCAATTAAATTAACCATAAAGTTTACGGGAGGAAAAAAATTAGTCCTGCCCCACAGAGCTAGTGTTTTGGGGCTGAGAGGGTCATACCAGCAGGTATTCTGGCATTTGAATTGGCAAATATGTTTCGTTTGTATTGAAATACGTTAAAAACCAAGCTATGTTTCCTGTATAAAACTACGTTTTCCAGTTTAAGTGCCTGGAGTTGAGTAAGAAGAGCCAAGATATTGCATTTTTTTACCATAAACTGCCTTATAAAAATAATAAATGGGCTTTTTATTATCATAAACTGTATTATATGTTCCAAATAGTGTGTTTTCTGCACATGGGTATTTGCATATGTTTTGCAGATAAAAAATGCAATTTATTTTGTAATTTTGTTTAGGTTTGAGTTCACGTTCAAATCCTAATCTCAGAAAACTGTATGTTGTTTTGTGTCCTTAGGCTAGACTTGGAGACACACTCTCACTAGCTTCATGGGAAAAGTTCAGTTTGAAAGTGATAGCTGACTCGGTCAATTCTTGAACTTCAGGCAGACACTGTCAACACCACCTTTTCTAAACTCCTCAAAAGGCTGTTTTCATAATCACAGGAAAGAAAAAAAGACAGCACATTGGAGTATTTTTGTCATATTTTCTTGTCCAACTCCCACATTAGTCAACAAAACTTCTCCCTTATGAATTTGATGGTTTTTTTTTATTTGGGTTTGTTTTCTTAAGAGTTTATGAGTCCTGTGGTCTCCCTCTTGACTGAAGAGATGTTCCTTTTCTTGTTTTAACTCTGGTACCATTTTCAGAAAACTGGATTGTATGTTATGTTTGCTTATGTACTTCCTTAAACAAACACATTTAAGAATATTACAGGCTGCTACATTTTCAGAAATGTAGGAGAGCAGTTACTGTATTGATACATGGTTGAATTTACTGCATTTTTATTATAGCCACCAATATGTCTTGTTTCCTGCTCTTTCTGAACATTCCTCACGAATCTGACCTACTCCAGTAATAGAAACTTGTCTGTTGAAGAGTTTTTTGGGGCATGGAAAAAGTAGGGGGTTTTATATGTTCTGTCAGCAGTTCATACTGATGTAATAGCTCTTTGCAGCAGAAAGCATTTACATTTTTAAAGTTTTGCAACTGTTATGGCAGAGAAGAATCAAATTTTCTCTGCAGTGGCTCAGACTACAGTATAACTAGGTAAACTTATGGAGTAAACCTGTGACTGCCTTAAAACAAATAAACAAAGCTGCAGAATGGAGAAGAATTGTATGCTGGTAATGATGAGCTAGTTCAGAAGTGTTTTAGTACTTGTGTGTTGCAGATGAACCTGATGACAAGATTTAACTCAAGCTTGTAGTTTTTTAATTCTATAGCACTTTTTTTCCAGAAGCCCAGGGCAATGCAGACAGTTTGAACATACTAATCCTTTAAAATGTTGGTATAAAATACTTCTCTAGCCCCCAAAATGGGACACTTATGTCAATATTGCATACACATTTCCACCAGAATCTGTACCAGTTATGCTGATCTTCTGGGCCTCTGTTAGAACAGCAGCTCCTGGACCCTCTCAGCTCTTTGAGTTACTGAGAAAGTGCTTCATTTGCCGTCCTAGAATGTAATTCTCATTCTCTGTCACAATATTGTTCAGTCTTACTATAAACATTATATGTCCCTTTTGGAAAGAGCCTGTAAATACTTCACTAGAGATTCTCATCCCCTATTGTGAAAGCTGGTCTTCCAGGTTTTTGATTTTATTACTTCTACATCTTTCACTGAGGTTGACAGATAGCTGCAATCCATTTTGATAATCTTGTAGTTTTCTCTGGAGCCAAATCCCATAATTTTCCTGTCTGACGCCTTTGTAGAACATTCTCTGGATAGCATAAGAGCAGTCAATATTTTTTTGCACAGTTTTTTAAAGGGTGCACTTCAGCTTTGTACATCCATTCAGAGTCCTATATGTTTCTGTTTACACAAAATCAATTTTTATCCTTGTTCAGATGTAAAGTAGGCCTGGTCTCAATTTGTTAGAGAAACTGCTTAAAGTCAGGTTTCTGTAATTATTCACCGTATTCTGACTGTATCCTTGCTTATTTTACAGAGCCTTGTGTGGTGTTGCTAAACACCATACTTTCTTAACCTGTTTTGATGCCAAGCTAGTTACGTTCAGTGAACTGATAAGGAAATATTGATGTCTCTTAAATTTTTTTCATTTCTTTCACATCTCTTAACTTAAAATCTGAACTGGTGTTAGGATCAGCCTAACAAAAGACTGCTCTGAAATTGCTCTTGAAGCTCTGCATCCAAGCCAGCAGTCAATGTATCACTTTAGGGTACTTCGTGCTAATGTGGTGTCAAGGTCTAGGATCAGGGCAGTCTGCTAGACCTGTAACAGATGCTCTGTTAACCCCTGTGACATTCAGGATGTCTAGTGCTTGTCTCCAACAATCCAAGAGATAAGTGATGTACTTAGGCACTCAGGAT